>ML818507.1:43737-56842 GCA_009831015.1 Picea engelmannii | reverse complement strand
ATTTAGAAAAAAATAAAAATATTAAAAATTTAATGATCAAAATGATAAATCTATCAAATAAGTAAAGGAATTAACACAAATGTTGAGAGTATTATTACATTTAATTGAAAAGAGATATACAAATTAATTTAGAGAAAGATAAAAATATTAAAAATTCAAGGATCAAAAATGATAAATCTATCAAATAAGTAAAGGAATTAACATAAATGTTGAAAGTAATATCACATTTAATTGAAAAGAGATATACAAATTAATTTAGAGAAAGATAAGTATGCCCAAATAAATAAGGTCTTAAACAACATTAAATCATACAAACACAAAAAAAAAAAAAAAAAAATCATTATGAACTTAATCTTTTTCAATATGGAAATAAATATACAAATCATTTCATATAAATTAATAATTTAAATTATTTTGGGGATTCACTCATTGCATCGGGTGATGCTCAAAGGGTCACTTCTGGGGCTTGTACCATTCACTCATTGCACCAGGTGATGCTCACAGGGGTGAAGAAGTGGGATTGAAACCAACCAAATGAATCGCATAGCATCAATCACTTCTGAGGCTTGCACCCGGTAACCAGGACTTCCCAAGTGGTCACCCATCCCAAGATGTGCTTAACTATGGAGTTTTCCCCACAATCAAACCCACTTAGCTTGCTACCCCATTTGCAAAACCTTAATAAGTATTGTGTCTTATGAGCTACTTAAATAGAGCTCTGCTTCCACATTGCAAGATATTAGATGTTATTTTCGAGATTAACTACATAATGTAAGTCATTAATCTATGGGTCAATTGAGACTAATTGTTATGAACTTAATCACATTTGCTACAATTTACAATCCAATCATATACTATAACAAGAATTTAAAAAACCACAAAAAATAATAAAATAATTGAAAAAGAAATTTGATAAGAACAATAAAATATATAAATAAAAATAATTTAAATTTTAAAAACAATTTACTAGCTATGATTATTCCATACATTATTTATAAAAAAAAATAAAAAAAATCTTTAAAATAAAATAAAATTACATATACAAAATTTGAAAGATACACATCTTTAAAACAAAGCAATATTTATACATACCGCAATATTAATAAACCTAAAACAAATTTTAAAAATAGATTATTTATACGTTGCACGATGTTCTTTCTATTCTGTAAAACACAATTACATTTGTATATAACAATAACTTAAACAACATATCACGAATCAAATTAGAAGTAAATAAATTTGAAAAAATCTAAATATTAAATAGATATAATAATATTTTACAAATAATAATCTTGTAAAAATTTAACAACATATATCAATTACAGTAAAGAAATATTGAATTAATTAATAGTTTTTTCTTCCAAATTCATTAAAACAAGACAATAATCCAGTTATTAGAAACATAATGCAGAAAGTTCAAACGATTAGCAGATGGCGTCGCAATTGCAGGAAACGTTCCTCTTTTTTCGTTCCGTCATCAGTCCTGTAGAAAACCTTAGCAATTGACTTCCGCGACACACTGCATTTTGTATTTCTGTAATCGACTTCCGTTGTTAAACATGGAGCTCTGCGTACACATGGAGATCCGAGCTTTCGCACACGACGTCTACTCGTATCGATAGCTTCTGCCCACAGAAGGCCAAATCGAAGGAGAAGTCGGATCGTGCGGCTCTGCACTTGCCAAGTGGCAGATACCCAACGCTGCGATCGTGCAGGAACCGTACCATTTTCGTCGTACGGTCGGTTAACCGGCTCGTCCGATTTTCGACACGTGGCAACTATCCAACGGGCATATCAAACAGTCGACACCTCGCCACGTGGCAACCATCCAATGAATAGATCTAGCGGTTTAGATTTCGCCACTTGGTCTGAATCCAACGGTTAGATTCGGCAGTTGTGATCTCGCCACGTGGCTAACATCCCATGCCCAGATCCGACCGTCGTGATCTCGCCACGTGGCATGCATTCAATGTCCATATCCGGTGGCTGTTATATCGTCACGTGGCACACATCTGACACCCCGATCCGACAGTTTGATCTCGCCACGTGGCAAGCATCCGATGATTAAATCTTACGGCTGTGATATCGCCACGTGGCACGCATCCAAAGGCGAGATCTGGCGGCTGTGATCTTGCCACGTGGCAAGCATCCGATGACGAGATCCGATGGCTGCGATTTCGACACGTGACATGAATTCCACAGCTAGATCCGACGGCTACGATATCGCCACGTGGCATGCATCCCACGGTCAGAACCAGCGGCTGGGATCGTGCCATGTGGCACGCATCCGACGGCTAGATCTCACCACGTTGCGCGCATCCCACGACGAGATCTGGCGGCTCTGATATCGCCACCTGGTACGTATCCGACGGGTCCGATCTTTCCACGTGGGACATATTCAACGGTTTTGATATAGACACGTGGCACATATCCAACGACCATATGCGGCAGGTCCGATCTAGGCATGTGGCATGCATCCAAGGCCCTGATCCGATCGTCTTTTTCTCGGCACGTGGCACGCATCCAACGGCCTCATCCGGCTGTCTTGATCTCGACGCGTGGCACACATCGAACGATCAGATTCAGTGGCTGGGATCTTGCCACGTGGCTCGTAATGAACGGCTTGATCTGGCGGGTCTGAAATTGCCACGTGGCGCGCATCGAACGACCAAATCTGGCGGCTTTGATCGCGGGTTTATAGTTGCAATTTACGGGATCGCGGGTATATCGCTGCAATTTATCGGATGGCGGATCCAGGGAGTTTTTCACAGAGATGGACGCATCAACCTTACTTACCCTATTTGCTCTGAAATTGATTGTGCCGCGGATTTCTCCTTGTGTCTCCTTCCTTGCACATTCTATTTTCCATGTGCACGGGGTTCCAGCTTCCACAATGTATTTATTGGCAGTGGAGGGCATTGACTCTACTTGGTGTATTTGCTTTCACCTCCCGGAAAGCACTCGGCCAACGGCTCCAACTCACAGAGAAAGAGACCCAAATCCTCCTCCACAATACAACCTACAACAACTCCATCTCCACCTGTTAAAGTCCCCCGCGCAACAGCAAATAATGTATAAACATGGAAAAGGCGGGTGACCTCCAATACAATATGTATATATGTACGTATATATAAAATGTGAATCTGTCCAAGGACACCGCCGCAGCGCAGAAAGGGGAGCTACTCCATTACTACAACTACACTGTGTGTGTATTTGGTATAAACGTTGGTGGATTTAATAATAGTAGTAGTAAGGCAAAGCAACTGTATTCTCTCACATGACAGTTTTTGCCATTGTCAACTTCTTACACTAACCTACGTTGTAGATAATCATGTTATGACGGGGTTCTGAATTAATCAGGTTGTGACGGGGTTCTGAATTAATCATCCGAAATCTTCTGGCCAACATGAAATTGATTGCCAGTAGCGTTAAGGTTTGGCGGCATCATCTGATCAAGGACACCATGATCAAGCTCTGCAGTAGTTTCAAATCTCCAAGATTTAAAGTCTGAGTGGGTGGTCTATTATTATACATTTGCAGCGGGAGGAAAATTTGCTTTATTCATTGCAGTAATGCTCTGCTGTGCTTCATTCAATAACCACTCGATAGTTTTACGACGATCTTGAAAGCCCAACGAATTGGTGAGCTCTAACAAAGGTCTATAAGGTTTAAAACAAAAAGAAGAACATTTAGAGTCCAGATATTAGATATTAATCCTGTAATTTTTTTTGGTTCTGTGTTTTCTTTTACATAATCATAGTTGTGTATTAAATATTATATTTAATATGATATTAGATATTAATGAATTGATTGAATGTAGRAAGTCCATTTTAAATGTTTTTGTTCTTGGATTTTACCAAGGATGTAGTATGGATGTTGTTTGAGCATTTGAACTTATGCATAAAACATTTATCTTAAGTTTTGTAATTGAGCTCAAACACAGACTTGTTATATTGGGAAACATTTGTCTCAATATCTAGAAAAGTAAGCATTGGAGTAGAGAAAAGAGCATCCCTCAACTACCAAATTACCTAATTTGCTTTAGGGGCCTAATGAAGTGTTTTTGATTGTTGGTTCAATTCAATGGGTGAAAATGTGGGAACAATGGTGGATGAATTTCTCATAGAAATCCATTCCTCTTAACAAAATCTCGAGATTTATGGCATTGGTGGGAATATGTCACTCCTTCAAAACTTTGACCTTAGCACAATTTGTTAAGTGCCAATGTCATCAATCAAAAAACCCCAATACTGATCCAAAATGGATTAAAAAAAGTGAATGGTTGTAAGAATCAATACTCAAATGCAATTCAGTAGTTAATGAAGGTTAGATAAACTATAAACAAATGTAAATGTAAAAGTAAATGAGACCAAAAAGAGGAAAAACAAGAATTAAATGAGATAGAAAATGAAAATAGGAGAGAAAAGACTGAGGAATGGGAAGTGAAAGGTGAAGCTTGTTGGCCTTTCCATTACCCCAACTGTCCCTATTTATTCTCAAAGTTTCCCTCTCAAAGGGTATTTTGGCCGATGAGTGGAGTATGCACACAGAGCCATGCCTACTTTGACTCGATGTATTTTTCCATTTCCGTAGTCAATACATTCAAGCAAATTTTGTTTATCTCATTCCCATGTATATATGAAGGCACCTCACTTATAAATACATATTTTGTGACTTGTAAAAGCATTGTGTATGGAAATGATAAGTATGTAATTCCATTCATCTTAAGACGCCATTTCATATGTGGTCTAATTATTTGTTGTCTCGTACATGTTGAATTAATGGCATGTGAGCTAAATTGAAGCATGACTATAAGCATGTGAAATGTGGATGGATGGGCATTGAATGAGGCATACCAATCCATTGTGAAGGCTCTATGAATGTAATGTCCCTTTCCGATTAGGAGCTCTGAAGAGGAGGGCTTAGTAGTCTAAACATCCCCTTTTAGACTATAGCCATGAAGAAACAGGGGAAAAAGGTCATTTGATGTCATTTCACTAGGGAATGTTATATTTTGAAAGTGACATTAAGTGAAAAGTGAGAAAAACTATTTTAAGTGACTTAAGAAATATAAAGCTAAATATAGAAGTCTCTTAAGTGAAATGAGATAATTATAGAAGTCAATGAAGAATTAGGGTTGGGAGAGTATGTGAAGGAGAAAAACGACCCAATTCCTCATTACTGCGGATTATGATTTGAGAATTGATCTGAGAGGAGAAAACACATAGGTTCAGGCAAATCAATGGAGGATTGTGGATTCCAGGAGGAAGACACTAGTTGATTGGATTAAGTTTTGAGAGACATGCCCTAGCCAATTGGGAAAGCCATACATATTTTCCATTGCTTCATCACAGTTTCAGCAACAGTTTCAGCATGGATTCTAGAGGAGGGAATCAATGACAAAGTAGTTTGATTCACCTGAAGAGGCCTAGCGAATATTAACCCTTCAAACCCACTTGAGATCAGGGCAAGGAGCCTCTATTGAGACAATTTATAGCAGATTCCGACGGTGGAATCATCCAGGGAAACTTATCTAGCCATTTACGACAGTTGTAGTGTAACTTTTTGGGTGAAAATAAGGGAAAGAATGTCGCCAGTCTTGGGGACTTAGAAGATCAGTAGATCCTTTTGACCCAATTGAGCTTGGAGTAGGGTACATCTAGTGAGTCAGTTTCCATCAGTTTTTGACGGTGGAATATAACATATCCACCTTGCATGCGACAATTCCTCATGCATGCAACCGTTTTCCACATGCATGTCATCCGACCAGCTTGCATATCATCTTCCAAGCCTTGCATGGCACCGATATATCATCGCATGTATTTTCTGGTACTTTTCTAGTTTATATCTTTGCATTTCCAGCATAGATCCATTCATTATCTGATCTATCTGAAACTATTTGATTACTATTTACATGTATGGAGTTGTGACTGAATTTGTGTACATGCATGTGATTGTTTGTAATTGACTACTTAATCAAAATATCTAAACAATCCATTCCAATCAAACAAACAAACATGCAAGCTTCGCATGAAGCTGTGAACTATTGAAACTCAATCAGAAACCCTTAACCGCATCCAAAATCCCAAAGAGTATTAGTTTTGGTAGAAGATAGTCAGGAGTTGAGGTTGATATACAGATCTATGGATATAGGGATATTACAGTGGTATCCGAGATTTAGTCATGTTAGCCTGTGACTAAAGTTTCCATGAGTTCAACAGACAACCCAATGGGTCGTGAGCATATAGGTGATAGATTCTTCACTTTCAACAGACACAGAGAGAGGAGATGATCAAGATCGGATTATCCCCCCTTTCCTCACAATTCAGAGGAAGAGGCACAACATGAAGCAGAACGAAGGGAAGAGCGTGAGGCAGAGCTTGAGGTAGAGAGGATGATGGGAGACATATATGAAAGGCTAGAAGGCAGTGAAAAATCACACATGGACCCAGAAGCAACATTCATGCAGGTTCTTAACAATCTGGTGATTAGTCAGCAGGCCATGACTTAGTCTTTGGCACATATGGAAGATAGATTGGCTACATGGAACACTCCAAGATCCAATATCCTCCACGCAACACAGGGGAAATCAAGGGTAGGTAGTAGGCCCCATTCACCTAATTGCACCTACACATCATTGAGTAGGATTCCTAGTCCAATATTCCCTAGCTTTCAGAGGGCACTTCCAGTAGCAACACAACAACTAGTAGCACATAGACCGACCACACATGCAAATGATATTGTTGATTACATGAGAGAGAGTGCAACCCTAGGGCCAGAGTTCCATAATGACATGACTTTAGTAGAGTATTGCGGACTTAGACTTAGGAACCATCTTAGAGATCCTCAAAGGGGAGGACAACAACAACAACAGGGACATAACATAGATTTCATTTGGAAAGTAGGGAAACTCACTATACCCTCTTTCGATGGATCATCCAAATGTACTACTAGAGCTTGGGTACATAAAATCGACACATACTACAAGCTCAACCAGATGATAGAAACTGAAGCCATCAATTTCACTACTTTTCATTTGGAGGGAGCGGCCCACGAGTGGTAGCACCATGGACTGGTGACGTTGGGTCACAGTCACATCACCTCATACAGGGAGTTCACAGAGAGACTTATGGACAGGCTTGATAGGATGGATCTAGAGATACACTTCAACGACTTAGCCCAGTTGAGACAAATTGGTACCCTTGATGCATTTATCACAGAGTTTAAGAGAATAATTGTGATACTGATAGACATTTCAAAGCCTAAACTGATAATACTTTTCACAGAGGGTCTCAAATAACCCTTGAGAGGATGGGTGAAGGCCTATAGATCTCACACATTACAGGATGCCATCCTACACACTAGAGATCTAGCAAACTCAGTGCCGAAAATCAAAAAAATTTCCAAACCCTTTGTGCCATAGAAGGACCAAGATAGGAAATCATTCCAGAGAGAGTGGGAGGGTAAAGAGAAGTTTGATGATTATACAAGACATGAGATTATGAGGAATAAGTTATGCTTCACCTAAAAAGACCCATGGGTCCCTAACCACGGGTGCATGGGAAAGGGGAAAATCCACTATATTGAGGTTGCAACAGACAATGATGAGGAGGAACATGGTAGTCAGGCATAAGACAATGAGTCCACCAACTCATAGGGGGATCCATTGCATGCAGAAGAGCAACCTCCATGAATACCAGCGACACCGGTAGGGGCCCAACCACCAGTAGATCCACAATCTCGTGAGAAGGATAAGAGACAAGTGCCAAAAAAGGGATGAGTCATAGAAACCCTTTATGGAGTCCCTAGGTATGACACCCTCAAGATCAGAGGAACTATTAAGGGACAATGGGACATTGCCTTGGTAGATGGTGGGGAAACCCACAAATTCATTGACATTACATTGGTAGCTAGGCGAGCATGACAGACAAAGGTGTTTGAGGGGTTTGCTATTGTAGTAGAAGATGGCCACATGGTGGAGTGTTTGGACATAGTTCCATACTTAGAGGTGAAGTTAGGTAACTACACCATGAGAGATACATTATATGTAGTTGACCTATTTGACATAGATGTGGTGTTGGGATTCCAATGGTTGATCACATTGAGAAATATTTCTACCAACTACCAAACCCTTTAGATGGGGTTTAGAGATAGTGAGGGGAAGAAGGTTGTACTGAGGGGTATGTCGAAAGGGGCACCCAGGACAACGTCGATGAAGAGGATTGAGGGGATCTTCAGGCATGGGGAAGTAGCATATGCAATAGAGTGCATAATCACCATGCGACAGGATTTAGAAAGCCAACAATAATATCAGATAAAGATCAAGACCTTGTTGAGTCAACATCAACATGTTTTTGGTTTGATTTCGCTAGGGAGACACCTAGACAGAGGGTTTGAGAACACCATTGAGATGGAGGAGGGTGAAAAACTCATGATTACAACACCGTATATCCATCCTTGGAGGTTAAAGGATGACATAGAAAAAGAAATCAAGAAATTTCTAGCAATGAGACACATCAGACCCAACAATAGTCCATTCGCTTCTTTAGTTGTCTTAGTAATGAATAAGGATGGTACCATGAGGATGTGTATATATTATTATGATTTAAACAAGAAGACCATAAAAAACCGCTATCCTATCCCATGCATTGATGAGTTGATGGAAAGACTGCATGGAGTAGTTTTCGTCTCTAAGATTGATTTATGCTCTGGATATCATCAGATTAACATTCATGAGCAGGATATAGGGAATATGACATTCATATGCCAATAGGGTCACTTTGAGTTCCTGGTTATACATTTTGGGCTAACCAATGCACCAACCACATTTCATTCTTGCATGAACCATATATTTTGAGATCACTTGAGGAAATCAGTATTAGTGTTCTTCGATGACATTTTGGTATACAACAAGACATGGGAGGAGCATCTGAAGCATTTAGATGAGGTACTCAGCACTACGGAGTCACCGTCAATGTATGCCAAGGAGTCAAAGTGTGAGTTTGGCATGACAAAACTACTATACTTGGGCCACATTATCAGTGCACAGGGGGTATATGTGCACCAGGAGAAGACCAGGGCCATTTTGGATTGGCCAACGCCCAAGAATGTGACAGAGTTGAAGAATTTCTTTGGCTGTGCAGCTATTACAAGAGGTTCATGAATGGTTTTTCACAGTTGGGGGTGCCACTCACCGACATCACCAGAAAGGGATCCTTCATACAGACAGAAAAGTTGCAGAAGGAATTTTATCATATGAAGGAAGTCATGGGCGCGTGCTCAGTACTAGCATTGCCAAATTTCACAATACCATTTGTTCTGGAGTGTGATGCATCAGGAGAGGGGATCAAAGAAGTGTTGATGCAAGGGGGACACCCCATTGTATTTGAGAGCAAGAAGCTCATCCAACCCATTTTATTTGTATTGTATTGTATTGTATTTATGATAAGGATATGCTTGCAATCATGCATGCTTTGACCAAATTCAGGTAGTACTTGGTGGGAAACAAATGTGTGGTCAAGACAGACCATAATAGTTTGAAGTATTTCCTAGAGAAAAAGGATCTCAACGAGTGTCAAAAAAAGTGGGTGACAAAGGTCCAAGCCTTTGATTTTGACATAGAGTATGTCAAGGGGAAGAAAAACATTGTGGAAGACACACTATCTAGGAGACTTCCAGTAGAGGATGCTATGTGAGAGAGTGAGCAGATTTTGCAACACCCTGGGTTGATGTTGCTTGAGGACAAGAAATATCGGGAAGGGGGGACTGTAATGTCCCTTTCCGAGTAGGATCTCCAAAGAGGAGGGATTAGTATTCTAAACATCCCCTTTTAGACTATAGCCATGAAGAAATAGGGAAAAAGGGTCATTTGATGTCATTTCACTCGGGAATGTTATATTTCGAAAGTGACATTAAGTGAAAAGTGAGAAAAGCTATTTTTAAGTGACTTAAGGAATATAAAGCTAAATATAGAAGTCGCTTAAGTGAAATGAGCTGATTATAGAGGTCAACGAAGAAGTAAGGTTGGGAGAGTATATGAAGGAGAAAAATGACCCAATTCTTCATTATTGCGGATTATAATTTGAGAATTGATCTGAGAGGAGAAAACACACAGGTTCAGGCGAATCAGTCGAGGATTTTGGATTCAGGAGGAAGACACTAGTTGATTGGATTTAGTGTTGAAAGATACACCCTAGACAATTGGGAAATCCGTACATGTTTTCCATTGATTCATCACAATTTCAATAGCAGTTTCAACGTGGATTCCAGAGGAGGGAATCATTCACAGAGCAGGTCGCTTCACCTGAAGAGGCCTAGTGAATCTTATCCGTTCAAACCCAGTTGATATTAGGGCAAGATGCTTCCATTGAACCATCCAAAGAATGTTTCTGAGCATCCTATCCACCAAGGCATCATATTCAGGCAGTGAGGGTTTGGAATGGGTTTATCGACAACAGAGATAGTACAATTTTTCATATCTACTCATCCAGGGAGACATTAAGCTAGATTCCTCCCGACCCATTGGAGGAGGAGGTAGGATGCCTCTATTGAGATAACTTACAACAAATTATGATTGTGGAATAATCCAGGATAACTTATCCATCCATTTCCAGCAGTTGTAGCATAACTTTGTGGGTGAAAAGAAGGGAAAGAAGGTTGCCAGCCTTGGGGACTTAGAGTATCAGTAGATCCTTTTGACCCAGTTGAGCTTGGAGCAAGCGCATCCAGTGAGTCAATCTCCATCAGTTTCCAATGGTGGAATCCAACATATCCACCTTGCATGCAGAAGTTCCTCATGCATGCAACAATTTTCCACATGCATGTCATCCAAACAACTTGCATGTTATCTTTCAGGTCGTGCATGGCATCGATCTATCATCGCATGTAGTTTCTGGTACTTTTCTAGTTTATATCTTTGCATTTCCAGCATAGATCCATTCATTATCTGATCTATCTGAAACTATTTGATTACTATTTACATGCATGCAGTTGCGAGTGAATTTTTGTACATGCATGCAATTGTTTGTAATTGACTACTTAATCAAAATATCAAAACAAGCCATTCTACTAAAAAAAAAAACATGCAAGCTTCGCATGAAGATCAAAACTATTGAAACTCAATCGGAAACCCTTAACCACATCCAAAATCCCAAAGAGTATCAGTTTCAGTAGCATATAGTCATCAATTGAGGTTAATATCCAGATTTGTAGATCTAGGGATATTACAATGAATCATATTCCCTTTTACTCATGAAGCTTCATCCTTGGCACTCCTTTTACTTGAGAAGACAATGTATATGTATGTGAGTTTTTCATTGTATTAAAATTCTAAGTTGAATCTTGTTCATCCTCATTTTTCCGAATGATACACTGTCCTTATTGTTTGTTTGGATTTAAGGCTAAAGTAATTGCCTAATTTGTTGTTCGATTGTTGATGATAAGTGTATTGTTGGAGTTAACTTTGTGCATAAGGAATTTTGTCGGGTGTTAACACCTACAATTATAAGACCAAGTAATAATGAGGTATCCGTGTCCACACATTACACATGCAAGGAATTGGATTTGAACCCTTGTTCTTGCACAAACAAATTCAAAGGGTGTGTCATTCAATTGGCTCTTAAGAATGGAGCATTGCAAGCATGCACGAACTCATTCCTTGAAGCAAAGAAGCACAACCAATCCTCATGTGCTTACCTGGTGATAACAACATGGAAGTTTGCATCATAATCCTATTTATTATTGGAATTGTTATTTGGTGTTGTTGTGTGTAGGATACACTAAGAACATATGCCTTATAGTCATTCAAAGGATATATATCTCTTCATAATATAGAGAAATATATATTAGAATTTAATTCTATAGAGGATCCATGTTGTTGAAGCAAGTGGGATATAATTCCCTCATTTACAGATCATAAGGTATCTAGGCAATTGAATCCTTGACCGTGATGTAGCTGCTAGAACTTTGAAGAGAACATCAACTCAACATGGGTAAAGCGAAGATAAAAAGTTTGTAAAACTTGCAAGCCATGAATTTGCAGATTCAAGAAGAGAATAAACACTTGAAGGAGAAGGTCTATATGTTGGATCGGAGGATGGTAGACCCAAAAAATAAACTTTAGACCTCTATAAAATTGATGTCATTGCTAGAGAAGTGATTTGATGAACACCAAGATTCCATCACAATTGTCATGATAGATTAGGACAAGAGAAAAGTGCAGCTTATGCAATTGGGAGAGAATGGGATTCATATGGATAACTAGTGGGAGGATAGACTCACTTAGATGATGGCTCAACTACATTGAGAGTTGGTGAAGAAGGAAGAATATTTGGAAAAACTATTAGAAATTGTCCAAGAGACCAAGGAAGTAGAGCCACCTTCCATTGCCATTGTTGAGGCTAGCACCATGACCAGACAACTTTGTTAAGCTCACCTTCCTTAGAATTTTCTCAAGATAATTTTGGTGAAGTTGAAAAGAATACTAGAGGCATCGGTTCAAAATTGTTAAGGCATATGGGCTACGATGGACAAGGCATAGGCAAAAGAAGACTATGTTTTCCTTCTCATTACCCCATCTCTCCTTATTTATTCTTGTAGTTTCACTCTCAAAGGGTCTTTTGGATAAGGGGAGTATGCATAGAGAGTTGTTGGTTGCTTTGGTCAATCCATTTTAGCATTTACTTAGTCATTACATTCAAGCAAAGTTCATTTATCTTATTCCCATGTATATATGAAGGCACCTCACTTATAAATACATATTTTATGAATTGTAAAATCATTGTGTATGGAAACAATGATTATTCCATTCCATTCATCTTAAGAATCCATTTGAGATGTGGTCTAAATATTTGTTGTCACATACATGTTGAATTAAAGGTGTACTATCTGAATTAGAGTATGATTATAAGAACAAGAAACATGGAAGGATGGGCATTGAATGAGACATACCAATCCATTATGGGGGATTTGTTGATCCGGATTATTTTCGGCACAAAATGAGAGAGGAGATATAATAAATAAATGCACAGAGATATCGAAAATATTCAATAATGTAGTAGAAATGTGTCAGAGATGCAACCAGAAATACAGATATACCGTAATACAC
>ML818506.1:79267-97552 GCA_009831015.1 Picea engelmannii | reverse complement strand
AGGAGATGAATCGCCAAAAGTCATGTGGGCCCCGTTTGGGTAAGTGAGTACATCAACTTCCCGGGGTCGTAACTTTTGCATACGATCTCCGTTTTAGGCGTGTGATAGCTCGTTGGAAAGGTATTGTCGAGGAGATTCATTTTGGGGACTCAGTAATGCCTTCAGATATCATTGAGAGGCTTTATCTTGAATAACCTTCATTTGGACACTCAAAATGGACCCGAAAGTTAAAACTTGCTAAAAATAGTAAATTGCCAAAATGGCCAGAAAACTGTTTTGAGCCATTTGGAAAAGGTGGGTGGCCATCGATCTCCACCTGGATCAAGCACCCAAGAGTTGGACCCAGGGTCATAGCCCAAGGTTGCATGGAGCAATAGAAAGGAGTTGCGCCAAAGGCCGAAAGCACCCGTGTTGGTCACCTAAGAAGATCTGGATGGTCTTGAGGCATTGAAATTGACTTGAAGGAGTTGTAGGCACTGTCGGGGACATTTAGGGGTGTCAGGCCTCATCCTGATCCCGATGAAAGAAGTTAATGGAAATGGGGGAGGTAGTTGAAACCTCGTTTCACCCCATAAATGGAAAGCATGGAAGATCTACCCATGGAGGGAGACTGTCAGCCCAAAGTTCCCCTGTCAATGGATTCTCCTGCAAGCCCATACTGAGCCGAGTTCACGTCTGACAGAAGTATGAATGTCCAGACTAACAGAAGAATATGTAGACACAAATATTTGATTGTAATGGCTATATCACACTCCTGGTGGTGGTGTCCAGTTGTTTTGAGTATAAATAGTTAGTTTTGATATTTTTTTAGGGTCGATGGTTGAGCTAGGCTCTCGTATTGTAAAGTTTTAATGAAGCCTCTGGTTCTCTAGTTATGCATTGTAATTTGAGACTTCTTGTTTAATGACAATCAACCTTCTTTTCCACCTCTTTTGCCTCTGATACTGAAAGGATCATGCATGGATGATCTAGTCGAGTGTTGTAATCATATTGTGATGTATGTTTGATCGCAATACTGTTATAGCATTTTTAGTTTCCTGAAGTTTTGGATCCAAGAGGATCTTGTATTTGAAGCTTTTCATCCTTAGGCCACTGGAAGACCTGATGTCCATAATAGACCTTTACATTTTCCCCTCAATTTATTCCTCCTACTCACCCTTACTACAACTTACTAACTGAAGTTAAATTAAGACCTCATCTACATGTGCATGCCAACCCATTTTTCTGAGTTAAAGCGATATTATCCTGAGTCTGCACCCATTCGACCCCCCTTAAATTTATTCATTGTGACATACAAAATGATGGGTACTGGGATTACCTCCCCCACAATTAGGAGGTGACTTCTAGTTCAACATTTCTAGCACCGTTGCCGAGGACGAATTGAATATTTTCCATGGGATTGAATGAAAAATCTTATTGGTTATGAAGGTGCATAATAACTTAGTACATCAAAGATTGCAACTGTGCACTTAGCGACTCCATTGATGCGAATCCACTATTTCAGCTGTGGCTTCAAGAAGTAGACACACAAGGTCTACCCCACAACTGCCTCTAGCAACACCTGAAGCTAACCCAGAGAAAATTATCAGAAGATGAAAGATCCTCTGGGAAGGTACTTTAGTGGTTGTACTAGGTATTTTTGATGATTTTCACTAGCCTTGTATAGAAACTCCCATACTTTCTTCTCATTCTCCTATTATACCATCTGCTGGAGTTTCCCGAAGTTTAAATTTTGGGAGTTTTCATGTTGGTTTCCCCTCCCAATTTCGGTGTGGAAGGTTTTGACACTCATATTCCCCCAATAGTTGTATGCTGGTCTGAACCCATAACCCCTGAAGATTTTCCCATTCCGAGCTTCTCCAGTCCTCCTCCTGTTAAGGTTGTTTCTTTCACAGAGAGGGAAACCTCTGTTCCCTCAAGCCCTGTAGCTTTTTCCTCAAGCCCCATGCCATTTCCCTATTCTTCCCAGAGGCTCAGTTCCAACCTCCCTTGTTCAAGCTACATCTCCTCCTACATCTCCTCCAACTATCATCCCTATGGCATGTGCTAATCCCCCTAGGAACATAATGGATTCCATAGTGGCTGCAAGATATTCCCCTCTAATCTTACCTCAACCAATGAATGCTCTCCCTACCGGAGATAACCTAATATATATGTCCAAATTCATAGGATAAGAAGACCTAACTGCCGAAGAACACCTTGCTGCCTTCTACAGTTATGAAGACAACCTAAATATTGAAAACGAGGATGTGTGGATGAGAGTCTTTGTCTAGAGCCTTGATGGTGAGGCTAGGAAATGGTTTAAGGGGTTGGCCCTTGGATCCATCGTTGGAATTGAGGCTTTAGATGATGTTTTCTTGAGACAATGGGGGGATAAAAAAGACTTTATGTATTATATCACAGAGTTCGAGTCCCTAAAGAGAAAAGAGGGAGAGTCTGTCTCTGATTTCTCCAAAATATTCAACAAAATTTATAACAAGATTCCTGCTGAGATAAATCCTACAGAAGCCTCTTCCAAAATTACTTATGCTAGCGCTTTTGACCCTAATTTCTGCCTCTTGTTAAGAGAGAGAAGAGCTACTTCCTTGGCTCATATGCAAGATACATCCCTGGAAGTAGAGTCCAACGTATTGGCAGTTGACAGACTTAGGAATAAAGTTGATAGAGATAGAGGAAGGGGAAGATCTGAAGCTTCATCCTCCGGTTCCTCTGCGTCCCACCCTTAAGTAGATGAATTGACCAAGATGGTAAAATCTCTTTCTATAGAAATGGAGAAGATGAAATTCGAAGGGAATAAAGTTATAAGATTTCCCAAAGTGATGATAACACAGGTAACTTCAGAAGACCAAATAATGCCCCTTAGATAATTCCAAGAGAGGCTCGAAACAAAGATAGGGATGATCAGAAAATCCAAACCCCTCTCCAAAATAACCTCATTGCTAATGAAGAAGGAGAGGAAGAAGAGCTTGATCCTGAAATCCATTGTCTTGGAGACACCTCCCTGTTTCCCCATTTGATCCAATCTGCATACGAGGAGTCCCTCATGTACAACCAAATAAATGAGCTGAGTAAAGGGGAGAAGACCAATAGTAGTCCCAATAAATATAACCTCAGGTCTAAGAAGAAACAAGGGAAGTCTAACATCCCTGATCAACCTTCCAGAGTAGAGAATCCCACTAAAGACGCAATAAATAACAGCAAGGAAAAGAAAACATAGAACCCCTCACCAATAGCCAAAGGTCCTGTCCTAGAAGTGAGAGAAATTCTGAAGCCCCCCTCCTATTTTAATTTTGAGCATGAAATTCAAAATATTAGGATCCCTGTACCCCTTTCAGAGCTGGTCAAGAACAGATATTTTAAAAGGTCCCTCTCTAAACTATTGCAGTCTGAACCATCATGCCATTCCATAGACTCAATAAACCTTCAAGACTAAAATCCAACAATCATCTCAGGTACTTTGATAGAATATAGAGATGATTCATCCCCTCCCTTATATACATCTCTGAACATACATGACAAGGTGCTGCATAATTGTTTGATGGATTTAGGGGCATCTCATAATCTCATGCCCAAAACTGTCATGGATGAACTTGGATTAGAAATCACAAAGACTTACCATGAATTGTATTCTTTTGATTCTAGAAAAGTGCAGTGTCTTGGGGTCATGAAAGATCTTGCTATGAACTTGTTTCAGTTGCCCATGAAAAGTGTGGTCATGGATATCATGGTAGCTGATATTCCCCCCAAGTTTGGCATGCTCGTGTCAAGATCTTGGATAAAAATACTTGGAGGAAATTTGCAGATGGACCACACATATGCTACCATTCATGTGTTTGTGGGGGAGCATAGAAGACTGTATAGCGAAGCTCAATTAGCCTATATTATTAGTGATGAATTAGACCCCACCAACCATCCTATTTTTTCACTTGATACTGATTTTTGGTCTAGCTTATTGCAGCTCATTGATGCCCCTGAACCCCCTCTTGAAATAAGAAAGAAGTCCCTTACTCTTTGTGAAGATTCTCCTCCGATTACCTTTGTTTGGAAAATGTTCTTTGATGGAGCCTCTTCTAGAGAAGGTGCTAGTGCCAGAGTGGTCTTTTTTTCACCTGTTCAAGAAATTATATCTCTATCCTACAAATTAGAATTTGAAACTACCAATAATGTGGTAGAGTATGAAGCTCTTGTTTTGGGTTTGAGGGCCACAATGGAAATGGGGATTAAGGAGATATTAGTGTTTGGGGATGCTGAGTTAATTGTCCATAAGATCATAAATATTTATCAAGCCAAGCACCCTCAACTTAGAAGTTACAAAAATGAAGTCTGGGATCTGGTTGATAGTTTTTTCTTAGCTTTCAACATTTCATTTGTTCCAAGAGAAGAGAATGCCATGGTTGATTCTCTGGCTATTTCAACAAGTAATTTCAAAGTCCCTCTTCCACCTAAAATCAGGTATGATGTAGAAGTGAAATATAGACCCTCTATACCTGACAATGTCAAGCATTGAAAAGTGTTTGAGGATGATCTTGAGATCAAAATATTCTCGGAGATTGTTGATGAGTTTTCTGCATTACACATTGATTAAGATCCTGATTCTGAATTAAATCCTCATGCTGATGTTTTTCTGAACAAGATTGCTAATCATCATATTGTCTAGTTGCCCAACAATCATATCCCAAAGGGACCAGTTCCTTTGGAAAGACTATTTGACATAAATGATGTGGTAGTAAAAGGTAAAGTTTCAAATAAGGATGCTGATGTAGCTGAGTGCAATATTGGTACAGAGGAGGATCCAAAATTTGTCAAGTTGTCATGCAGCCTGTCAAGGGAACAAAGGACTGAGTATGATGAGATATTAAGAGAATTCACTGATGTGTTTGCCTAGACTTATGCAGACCTCAAAACATACGACACAAGTGTCATTGAACATAAGATCCCATTGAAAGAGGAGGCCAAACCATTTAAGCATAAATTAAGACAAATAAATCCTATGCTACTGCCTATTATGGAAAGGGAGGTAAAGAAGCTACTGGACGCCCAAATAATTGTCCCTTTGAGATATTCTTAATGGGTGGCCAACCTGGTCCCAGTAAGAAATAAGAATGGTGAAATCAGACTGTGCGTCGGTTTCAGGAACCTGAACAAAATATCTAAGAAGGAAAATTACCCTCTGCCAAAGATGGAACACATATTGCAGAGGGTGACAGGTGCATCCATGATGTCCATGATTGATGGATTTTCTGGTTATAATTATGTTTCCATCCTGCTTAAAGATAGAGAAAAGTCAACCTTCACCACTCCTTGGGGTACATTCATGTATGCTAAGATTCCCTTTGGATTGATGAATGCAGGTGATGCCTTTAAGTGAGCTATGGACATCGCCTTCATTGGAGAAAAGGATAAATTTGTAGTCATCTATCTGGATGACATTACAATTTTTTCCAGGTCTGATAAAGAACATGGTCAACATCTCAGAAAGGTCTTCTTAAAATGCAGAAAATTTGGTCTCTCCTTAAATCCCAAAAAGTCTCTATTTTCCATGCAGGAGGGAAAATTGTTGGGGCACATAATAGTAGCTAAGGGAGTCAGAATTGATTCAAGCAGAGTAGAAGCTATTCAAACCTTGCCACTCCCCCGATACAAGAAGGAAGTTCAGTCTTTCTTGGGTAAAATCAACTTTTTAAGAAGATTTGTTTCAAATTTTGTTGAATTGGTGAAGCATATCACAACCATGCTCAGAAAGGGGAATGCAATGAAATGGACTATTGAGTATAGAAATGATTTCAACCAAATAAAGAAGGTCTTGACCAAGGCACCTGTACTCATCAGTCCTGATTACTCCAAAGAGTTTTTGATTTTTTCCTTTGCCTCTTTTGATACAGTAGCAGTTATTTTATTGCAGAAGAATGATGAAGGGTTGGAGCAACCTATTTCCTTTTTTAGCAGAGCATTGAGAGATGCAGCGATAAAATATGACATCATGGAGAAGCAAGCCTATGTTTTGGTGAAAGTCCTCAAGGCTTTCAGAATCTATATCATGCATTCAAAATTTATTGCACATGTTCCTTCTGCTTCTGTGAAGGATATTCTCATTCAACCTGACATAGACGGGAGAAAGAGCAAGTGGATCACCAAAATCCTTGAATTTGATCTAGAAATAAAGCCGACCAAACTAGTTAAAGGCCAAGGTTTAGCCAAGTTACTGGCTGAGTCTAATTGCAAAGCATTGGGGGTTAACTTCATCAATGCTTTCTCAGAAAATTAGCAAGATGACTCGTCTTATACATGCCCACAAGTTAGCCCCCCATTGGCAGAATGCATCTGGTACAAAGACATCATATTCTTTATGCAAGAGTTGCGACCCCATGATGGTATGAGAAAAATAAAGGCAAGAGATTTAAAGCTTAAAGCAATTAAATACTGTCTTATTGATCAATTCTTGTATTGGAAAGACCCCCTAAGAGTCCTTCTCATATGTTTAGATCCAGTTGAGGCCCAAAAGATAATTTTTAATTTTCGTGACAGCCTATGTGTGGGACATCATTTCTGGAGAACTACAGCCTATAAAATTCTCAGGGCTGGGTACTTATGACCTAGCCTATTCACTGATGTCTGTGTGAAGATCAAGGCTTGTATTAAGTGTCTGCAATTCTCTGGGAAGCAACAGATCAAGTCTTTTCCATTAAATCCCGTGGTAGCTTCATGACCCTTTTAGCAGTGGGGCTTAGATTTTATTGGGGAAATTCATCCTGCTTCAAGTGGTCAACACAGGTGGATCTTGACTACCAATGATTACTTTACCAAATGGATAGAAGTTATTCCCATAAGGAGTGCTTCTCACAAGGTAATCATTGGTTTGATTGAGGATATTATAGCAAGGTTTGGTTGTCCAAAAATGATTGTCACTGATAACGCTGCATCCTTCAAGGCCGACCCAATGATCCAGTTTTGTGAACAGTTCGGAATTTCATTGATTCACTCAACTCCTTACTACCCCCAAGGGAATGGACCGACAGAGTCTTCAAACAAGAGCCTTATAAAAATGATCAAAAGATTGTTGGAGGACAACAAGAAAGCATGTGATTCAAAGATCAAACTTTATTTGTGGGTTGACAGAGTGATAATAAAGAGATCTCTTGGTGTCTCTCCTTTTCAACTTGTGTATGGGGTCGAAGCCATCTTCCCTTCTCAGCTCGCCCTTCTAGTGGAAAAATTATTCCAAGATCACCAAGGGGGTCTGATGATATGATCAAAAGAATACAACATCTAGTAGAAGTGTAACAGACTGGGGAGCAGATACTGGAAAAAGAACATGAACATCAACATAAAATCAAGCAGGCCTTTGATAGGAAAGTAAGAAAGGAGGATTTCCAGCTGGGATATCTAGTACTCAAATGGGATTCACCCAAACATGACAAGGGAAAGAATGTTAAATTTGAAACCCTGTGGATTGGGCCCTTCAAAATCTATGAGGTATTTCCAAATAATACTTACAGGTTGCGAAATTTGGAGGGATTTGAAGTCTTTGGTGGCCCTGCAAATCAACATTTTTTGAAGAAATATTTTGTTTAGGCCGTGAATGGAATTCTACCACTGTAAATACCACTTTTGTTTTGTTTTGATTTTTAGTTTTTCGTTCTCAATAAGCGACTCCATAACCCAACAACTAAGGTACCAGAACTACTTGTTCTTGGCAACTCGCAGGGAGCATGCCATCCCCTGTGGAGCCAAATGTTATCACATGAACTTGTCATATTCCTGTGGGGTTTTGGTTTCTACCTAAGACTATAATTTTGCTCTATCTCTCTCCTTTTCGCAGACCAAGTCTCAAATTCCCCCCCCCTTCGGCTTGTAAAATCGTTTCTTATTTCCTCCCCCTCTGCGTTTGAGTGCCATGGTATACCTATTTTCTAGCCCACATCCAGTCGTCTGAATCCTCGATCATGCAGACCACAACCATAAGCATAAAGCACAACACTTAGAGTGGTATGATATGGACTCGAATCAAGCAAGCGAGCAAGTTCAGTTTTCAGCGGAGGAGATTTCATTCGAAGTCCAGATTTGCGGCATGTAGGCGATCAAGATTATAAAGATGCTGGAAGTTTAGTGCTAGGGCGAAGGTCCGAACTCCCAAAACCCAAAATCAACGTGGGCCGTCTGATCCAATAGGAAACATGGCATCAGATCTGAACCGCGAAGAAAGTCATTTCGGGAAAAATGAAGTGGGGAATGCACAATATTCCCGAGTCCCCAAATGCCGAAGGCTTGAGGTCTCGAAATACCAACATTTATTTGGGTTGTTCAATTCAAAGGGGCGCATGGCACCAGATCCAAGAAATCACGATTTCCCGACTCAGGTGTTTTAGCATGGAGCACAACGCAGTTTCGCGAAACGTGAAATCGTGAAGCACCTAAGAGTTGGGCCCAGGGTCACAGCCCAAGGTTGCTTAGAGCGATGGAAAGGAGCTGTGCCAAAGGTCGAAAGCACCCATGTTGGTCATCGAAGAATATTTGCATGGTCTTAAGGCACCAGGATTGACTTGAAGGTGTTGTAGGCATCACCTGGGACATTCAGGGGTGCCAGGCCTTGTCCCGATCCCGTTGAAAGAAGTTAATAGAAATGGGGGAGGTAGTTGAAACCTCGATTCACCCCATAAATGGAAAGCATGGAGGATTTGGCCGTGGAAGGAGACTGTCAGCCCAAAGTTCCCCTGTCAACGGATTCTCCTACAAGCAGATACTAAGATGAGTTCGTGCCTGGTAGAAGGATACATGTGCAGACTGACAGAAGAATATGCAGACGCAAAGCTTTGATTGTAATGGCCAGGTCACACTCCTGGTGGTGGTGGCGAGTTGTTCTGAGTATAAATATTTATTTTTGATATTTTGTTAGGGTTGATGGTTGAGCTAGTCTCCCATATTGTAAAGTTTTAATGAAGCCTTTGGTTCTCTGGTTATGCGTTGTAATTTGAGACTTCTTGTTTAGTGAAAATCAACCTTCTTTTCTACTTCTTTTACCTCTGATACTGAAAGGCTTAGGCATGGATGATCCAGTCGAGTGTTGTAATCATATTGTGATGTATGTTTGATCGTAGTATTGTTATAACGTTTTCAGTTTCTTGAAGTTTTGGATCCAAGAGGATCTTGTATTTGAAGCTTTTCATCCTTAGGTCGTTGGAAGACTTGATGTCCATAGCATACCTTTACATTTTCCCCTCAATTTCTTCCTCCTACTCACCCTTACTACAATTTACTGACTGAAGTTAAATCAAGACCTCATCTGTCTGTGCATGCCAACCCATTTTTCTAAGTTAAAGGAATATTATCCTGAGTCTGTGCCGATTCAACCCCCCTTAAATTTATTCATCATGACATACAAACCGATGGGTACTGGGCTTACCTCCCCTGCAATCAGGAGGTGACTTGTAGTGCTAATAGACCCATTATGCAGTAAACTATTTCTTGTTGCTTTATTAGTTGGAAACCTTGTATTTTCATTTTCCTTCTAAAAAAATGTAAAAGTGGTATTGAGGGCATTGTAGGTTGTGATGCATTCTTTAGATCCTATTTTGTATTAATGTTTATTATCATAGAATTTCTACCATATCACTTGCACTTGTGTTATTTCAAGCTTATTTTTCATAATGTTTATTGTAATAGAATTGATACCATCTCTCTTTCATTAAGTGTTTATTCTAAATTTCTAATACATTTTTTTTCCTTTTTGGTTATGTTTCTAGAGTGCATGCCACCAAATGAGAGCACCTTTTGAGATTATCCTAAAAAGAAGATGGGCGCAGTTAGCTGAAAGATCTCTTAACATGTGCAGGATAGTTAATAAGAGTATGTGGAGTGTTCAAACTCCTCTTCGTCAATTCAAAGGAATTCCAAATGATATTTTGACCAAAATTGAAAAGAAAGATTTAGCTTGGGATTGATACTATGATCTCTTTTCTCAAGGGATTGGGGAGCTCATTCATTTTCCAAACATGGGGAAAAGCATGTTAAAAACTCTAATCATAGTTTGTTAGTTTACTTAAATGTTATACAATTACATGACAGTTATGGTGTTTTTGTATTATATATGTATGTCTATGTACATGATTATTTTCTCATTAATGATTATAGAGTATGCCTTTTCTGCCAATATTCTATTTATCTCTGTTCATAATGGTTTCCTCATTGCTTCATTTATTTCCATTATGTTTCTTCATTTTTTTCATTATGAATCTAACAGTGGTATCAAAGCATGATATTAATCTTATGAGCCTAGTAGTTTATCATATGAGCTTAGCATTATAGTTTTTAGTGCCTAGTAGTACCATGGTAGATGAGGAAGAAGCGATTGGTGAGTAAATGGTTCCTATTGAAAACCATGAAGTTTGTGTGCGTGGAGAGAGACAAACACAACTGAGGAAAGCAGGTTCGGTTCTGTGTACTATCCAAGAGCCTATGGAAGATGACATTGCAGAGAGGAAACCGTGTGAGGCACAATAAAGAATGTAGAAAGAGCTGAGGGTTTTGTGAAGGCCCGAATGATTGCATAGGTCATGAAGTGAAGGCTCCTCCAGCCATAAAGGGTCAATACCACACACAATATTCACGGTCAACAAGGAATAATCACGTGGAGTGATAGAGGAAAGAAAATATGAACGTTAAGCTTGCAATCGAGGTGCTTCAGGAGAAAATCCAGGAGACAAAGTATGAAGAATCATAGTCTACAAGAAGAACAAAGTCAACGGGAAACGTGAGAATATACATAAGGAAATCGAGAAAACATGAATAACCAAAGATTTGATGAAGATACTCGACAATCGTCAATCTGATGAAGTGTAAAACCCTATTTAACAAAGCCTAATAAAATTCATAATTTTATTCATAAAATTTGTTTCAACGTATAAATAATTTCATTATTCAACATATAAGCATATTCAACAACATGATGATAACACCTAAGACAACATAATAATGAACATACATACCTCTAACTGATGCTATTTTTCCAACTCCGTCTGTCCTCGCTGCTCTACCCAAACTCTGACCAAGATGCTCTGCCCAAAACCGAATCTTTCCCCCCTGCCAGCTAGGAACATAGCCTATCCGGCTCCCTAGCTCTAGGATTCCGTGAGGATTCCTGGCCCCCAAGCCCAAAACTCCCAGCAACGGATGCTCCCCTGTAACAGTCCACCCAAACTCCAAACCAAAAAAATATAAACCAGAAAAATTTAGTCCCTAATCTCAAATAATGCTTCCTTCTCCAGAATTCCAAAAGTCCCTCTCCCAAATGCCTCTGCCCCCTCATATCCTCCTTCCCATTCACCGCCTCCTCCCTTCATTCAATGCCACCCACCTTATCCCTCCATTTAATACCTTATACCTCCATTCAATGCCTTATCCCTTCATACATTAAGTTTTCTATTAAATAAATTAAAAATTATTAAGCTTTTAATTCATTACCCAAACATTAAATGTGTTAATTAATTAATTAATCAACATATATTAAACATTAATTAATTAATTAATTAATATTATTAATAAATAATCATTATTTAACTAATACACATTAGGCCAATTAATTATTTAATTAATTATACTTGATAAACCTTAAGAAATTATTTAACTAGGGTTGTTACATACACCCACCCTTTAGGAAACTTTGTCCCAAAGTTAAAGTATTTTATGATACAAGGGAAAAGAAACATGGTTCACACATTCATAACAAATAATCGACATTATTAGTAAGTAAGCCAAGAAACTCATACATACTAGTGTACATGTGCAAGAAATACATGTGTAGCTAGTACATACAAGTCTCGTTCATGTACTAATATCAATAATTATCATCTCTATAGTAATTTTCATATGCATACAATCCATTCAACAATACTATTCATTTTATAAAAGACAATAAACCAATCAAATGTTTGTGAAATCCTTTAATTACAATTATCTATCTCAACAATGTTATTTAGACAATTGTAGTTTAGTTACATAATTATGAATATTCATATATATCCATTTTCTTTTCAGAAGGAAAAACAATAAATTCCACCTTAAGACAAATCTCTATACACTCTCAACTATTTCTACTCATCCTTCCTCCCTAACTTACTTCCATCTTCATTCCTATCCTTCCTCTGCTAGACTATCTTGGAGAGTCAACTATATTGACCTAACTCCAAATAGAACCCGTAAGCGGAAGTGTCACTATCTTGACCAAGCTTCCCTAGCAGGCAACTAACAGTCATCATCACACGTCTAGGGGAGCGTGAGCTAACACCGTCCTCCCATGACTCTAGGTTTCAGAGGATACATGGTGGGAAATGCCTCCACCCCTCCTAACTGGACTAGGGTCCACACCCTACAATGGAATATACAATGGCACTGTGTTGCTAGGAGTTTTGTCATCATCTATTCAGTTTTGGGCAGTCTCACCACCTGAAATCCTGCACTGGTCCACATATCATAGCAATGCATCCAAACCAATATAATTTCACATACAAAGATTCATACCATATTGTTTCTCAGTCAGTGGTCACGACATCCACTTTCATTATCATTATCCCTTGGCTATTTCATAGCCCAATGACTTGTAGATTAGTCTGTAACACAAACTCATACGCATCTATGCATTATTATCATGTAGTTGCATATAACTAAAATCTCAATTTGGTATCCACGTACCAACAACTTTAACATCAAGTTTTCAAGTTAGAAATAGATCTCATAATATCCCATAATTCAACTAACGTTACCCATTCATAGAATTATCATTCACATAATAGATTGCATCATATCCAACATTATCCAAATACATTTAAACATTCATAAAATTTTACATTCTCACAATATATTGCATCATATCCATCACTATCCAAATACATTTAAACATTCATAAAATTTTACATTCTCACAATATATTGCATCATATCCATCATTATTCAAATGCATTTAAACATTCATAAAATTTTACATTCTCACAATGTATTGCATCATATCCATCATTTTTCAAATGCATTTAAACATTCATAAAGGTTCATACATCTTAAAAGTTCAAGTGTATCATTTAATAGTTTCACTGTGAATAGAAAATAAAGGTGTTTAGGTCTTAGGTAATCCTGGCTGTCTAAGTCAAAAGGTGGTGCTACATACACCCAACCTTTGAGAAACATATTCTTGAGGTGGTAAAAAAAGTGAGGGATAATCTCGTTGTAGTGTCTCGACATCCTCCCAAGTAGCAGATCCTGGACTGTACTTGTCCCATTGGACCTTAACTTGGTCTACCAGACGGTTCCTGAGCTGTCGGACTCTACGATCCAACATGCGTAACGGTTCTACCATGAGGGTTCCCGCATCCGATACCTGCAATTCTTTCAAATTTAGTTTATGTGATTCATCAACAACATAATGACGTAGAACAGATATATGAAAAACATTATGAGTTTTATGCAAGTGGGGTGGCGGTATGAGACGATAGGCAATGGGTTCAATTTTCTCTTGGATTCTGAATGGTCCTATAAATCGAGGTGACAACTTTGTCCCCTTCCTGAACCATATGGTACTCTTATTAGGCCCGATAAGAATGAAAACCTGGTCTCCCACTTCATAACTTCGGTCGGTCCTGTGTGCATCTGCATAACTTTTCTGTCTATCCTGTGCTTCCTTTAGTCTCTGCCTAATCTGAATCACCTATTCCTCCATCTCTTGAATCAATTCTAGCCCAACTGTTACTCGGTCTTCTAATCTTTCCCAACTCAATGGTGTTCTGCATGGCCTTCCATACAGAGCTTCGTAGGGTGGTATTTCGATGGAGCTATGAAAACTATTATTGTAGGTAAACTCTACCAAAGGTAGGTACTTCTCCCAATGGGTTTGATTATCCATGACATACATCCTAAGAATGTCTTCCATGACTTGATTTAATCTCTCAGTTTTCTCATCTGTTTCAGGATGATAAGATGTTCTTAAGTTCAACTGAGTCCCCAACGCTGACTGCAAACTTGTCCAAAACCTAGAAGTGAATCTTGAGTCCCTATCCGAAATGATATTCTTAGGTATCCTATGCAAATGGATGACCTCACTTACAAACATGCGTGCCACATCAGTGACATCGTAAGTGTCTCTAACTGGAATAAAATGAGAACTCTTGGTTAACTTATCAACTATCACAAGAACGACATTATGTCTATGAGATGTGAGCGACAACCCTACAACAAAATCCATAGAGATGACTTCCCACTTGGACATAGGAACATCATGTGGTTGTAGGAGGCCTGTCGGATGATGGTGGTCAGCTTTCACTTGTTGACACTCTAGGCACTTGGCGATGAAATGGACTACATTGCGCTTCATGCCTACCCAGAAGAAGAGCTTCCTCATGTCTGCATACATTTTCTTCACACCTGGATCCACACAATAAAGTGCTCTATGGGATTCCTTTAGTATGATGTTTCAAATATCCCCATCTTCAGGGATGTACATCCCTTCCCCACTATCTCAATAGTCCATCTGCTTCCAGAATATATCCTTCATACTTTGGATCTAATTGCCTCTCACTCTGAAGGTTTGAAGTAACCTTTAAATACCAGCTGTCTCCT
Source organism: Picea engelmannii (assembly GCA_009831015.1). Lineage (NCBI taxonomy): Eukaryota > Viridiplantae > Streptophyta > Pinopsida > Pinales > Pinaceae > Picea > Picea engelmannii. Next base: position 82,955 of record ML818506.1, on the reverse strand, counting down.
TGGAGTTGCGTCAACACGCGTTCCCTCAGATTGACCTTTAAGGGTACCAAGGAGAAGACACTTGGTCTCCTACTCAAGGCATCTGCGACCACATTTTCCTTTCCCTTGATGGATGAAATACCAAAATCGTACTCACTCATAAACCCACTCCATCGCCTTTGACTGTCATTTAGATCCCTTTGAGTGAAGGGATGTTTTAAACTTTGATGGTCTATTTTGAGCTCAAAGTTTCACCCCACAAGATAGTGCCTCCAAAGTTTCAGAGCTAGCATTACAACTGCCAACTCTAAATCATGATTAGCGTAAAGCTCTTCGTGTTTCTTCAACTTCCTTGATGCATAAGCTATCACTCCTCCATCCTGCATTAGCATGGACCCCAACCCTTGCTTCGAGGCATCTGTGTAGACTGTGAATTCCTTTTCCATATCCGACACTCGTATAATTGGCGCACTAGATGGTAACCTCTTAAGCTCGATGAATGCACTATCACATTCTTTTGTCCATTCATACCCGACCCCCTTGCACTGCAAAGTGGTGATGGGTTTCACTATTTTAGAGAATCCTTCCACAAATCTTCGATAATAACCTGCTAGCCCCATGAAGCTTCTTACCTCATGGGAATTTTTCGGCACTGACCATTCCATAATGACCTTTACCTTTTCTGGGTCCATAGAGATTCCTTCACCATAAATTATATGACCTAAATAGTGGATTTCTCTCTGGAAGAAGGAACACTTCGACAAATTCCCATACAATTTGTTCTCTCTAAGGTAGGACAACACCACTCACAAGTGTTCCTCATGTTCTCTTTCATTCTTGGAATAGATGAGGATGTCATCTAGAAAGACTTGTACAAAATGGTCTAAGTACTTCCGGAATACGCCGTTCATGAGGCTCATGAATACTGCTGGTGCATTGGTCAATCCAAAAGGTACTACAACAAACTCGTAATGCCCAAACTGAGTTCGAAAGGCAGTTTTAGGAATATCACATTCCTTAATCCTTAATTGGTGATACCCTGATCACAAATCAATCTTTGAGAATACCGCTGCTCCTTTCATCTGATCGAAGAGATCATCTATTCATGGCATTGGGTACCTATTTTTCACTGTAGCACGGTTCAAGTCCCTGTAATCTATACACAGTCGTAAGGAACCATCCTTCTTCTTCACAAAGATTACTAGTGCACCCCAAGGTGAGACACTGGGCCTTATTAGCCCTAAGTCCAGTAACTCTTTCAACTGCATTTGCAACTCACAAAGTTATGGCAATGTCATCCGATACAGAGTCTTGGAAATTGGTTTTGCACCAGGTTTTAGCTCAATAGTAAAATCGAGCTCCCTCTGAGGAGGTAACCCTGATAACTCGTTCGGAAAAACATAATTAAACTTTGACAATACTGGGTACTGATCTAAGAAGGGTCATTTCCTTTCACTCACTGCTTCCACTACATACAGTCGACAACCTTGCCTCATGCACTGCTTAACCTTCATAGTTGAGATAAAGCGTAGAGACACCTTTCTCCGTACACCTTGGATCTCTACTGGCCTTCCTTTGTTGTCAACACAAAGCACCCTTTTTGCGAAACAATCTACCATAGCTCGATGGGCTTCTAACCAATCCATTCTAATGATTAGGTCATACAACTTGAGAGCAGTAACATAAACCTTCAACCTGGTAGTACACACTCCCATGTCTACTATACAATTATCAACACTAGGTCCTACCGCTTGTTTCCCCCCCGAGGCCATCTCGACTTGTTTAAAGTCATCGTGCTCGTAGGCTGCCAACCCACTCTTTTCTAATGCAAATGGTGAAATGAAACTATCTATAACACTGAAATAAAATCTTAACATTGATATGGTTTAGCGTACCTGACGACTCCACCACCATGGGTTGATGTTCTGCCTGGTGATTATTAACCGCTGCATAAATTTGGTGGCTGCCACTTGCTCTTCCCATCGGGGCCTTTCCTTCTCTATGCACAAATCCTGATTGTAACTCTGGGCAGTCACATTGGTAATGGGGTCCTCTGCACCCCCAACAGGTAACACGGGATTGAACCTACACACTATTCTGTGACTGTCTCTGAAATGAGTTCCTTCTCCTAGAACCCCTGCCCCTACTAGTTGTCCCTTGAGATGGTCGTGGACCTGCCGGTGTCATTGGTGATGAATGAGATGCTGCACTTGCTTCCATTGAAATCCCTGCGGCTATTGTCGTTGGTGCGACTCTATTACCATATGGAGGTGTCCTTGAGCCCCCTCCCCTGGGAAACGTCCTAGGGGCCTTCCCCATGAATCGAGGACAATGCGGAAAGGTCGGTCTTGTACCTCCAGTTAAGTTCACGTGTTCCTCCGCATAACGTGCATTTTCCACAGCTTCTGCTATGGAAGACAGTTTCCACATCCGCACCATAGCCCTTATCTTAGGGTTTAACCCATAGACAAAGCGTTTTGCCTGTCGTTGGTCATTATCCATGTATGAAACATATTTGACAAATTCCATAAACCTAATCTCATATTATTCTACGGTTCTGTTTCCCTATACTAGAGCATGAAATGATCCCACCTGTTGTTCCTCATAGTAAACTGGTATATATTTTCTTCAGAACCTCTCCTCGAAAAGTTCCCAAGATACAGTGTATGGGGTAAGATGCAGTTTCCTTTCCAGGTTGCCCCACCAGTTCAAGGCATTGTCTCTCAAATGAAAAATCGCTATCTTCGCCTTTGAAGTGGACGCATAGTCTCTTAAGGCAAAACACCTTGTCATGCCTTCCAACCATGCTTCTGCATGTTCACTGGCACGACTCCTGACAAACTCCAGAAGTTTGATCTTCTGCAGGTCTCTAGTGAGGTCTTCGGGTGGAGGTCCTCCCCTTGAATCCCTCGACGCTTCTGGATTACCCGTTCCAAATGGTAGGGGCTCCACTTCGATCCCTATTGGTTGATGCCCCTTTAAAGTCTCATTTATGGCCTCCAAAGAGCGCAGTATGAGAGCTAGTTCAGGCGATGGTGGTGGCGACACTGGTGGTCCCTGCAATGATGCCCCTCTACCTCGATTTCCTCAAGTCCTAACCATCCTGTATAATTTAATCTGCATCAAACAAAGTTGTCAGGGTGAGTTTAAGGACATTTCACATTTGCGCAACTTAAACTAGAAAACAAGGTTAGGCGTAAGTTTTTTTTTACTTGTCTGTAAACAAACGTTACTCTCTTTAGGGGAAGTGGCTAGGTTAGGGTTTAAACGTCTAAGCTTGATGTCTTTGCCTAAGGAAACTACTGACTCCCTCGCCTGGTAGCTATGCTAGCATTGCAACATACTCGCTAATTTCTCTAACTTACCTGCCTAGTGTGCATGAAGACCCCTCCCACTTATCTTGGTCTAAGTCCTTATACTTTGCATTTAAAACTAATGAACTTATATATGTTTAAACCTAAATTTAAATATAATTTAAAAATTATATTTAAACATAAGTTAAAACCTATATATATATATATATATATAAATATAATTAAAGCTTAATTTTTTTATTTATTAATTTAAGGCTTAAACTCAATTAAAGCTTAAACCCTATATATATTTTTTGGATTTCATTAAATAATTAGAATTTTTAAACTAATTAAGTATTTACAATCTAAATTTGATAATAAAAAAAAAGAATAAAATAATGGTGAATTAATATATA
>ML818506.1:63500-79183 GCA_009831015.1 Picea engelmannii | reverse complement strand
AAATTATATATAAAAAAATAAATAAAATAAAATAAAATAATTAAAAATAATAATAATAAAAAAAAAGGTACGGGCACGCATGAAGTCCACGTGCCTACCCTGCTTCCTCCAACGCCTTCCTTATCAAAACATAGCCCTATTACTTTTCTCCGTCATTTTTTTTTCCCTAGCTACATGGTCGGTTGCAATGGCCGTTCCCTTTGCATCACCTTCGTGGTTCTCACGCTGAGTTGGTGCGCAGTCAGTTATTCCGTGGTCTCCTCCCTCGTGGCTAGGCTTGGTGCTTGATGCATGCAAGTTGATGTGGTTACCATCGGTCCAATGCTTTGGAGACTTGCTTTTTGCTTGATGCTGGTGCGTAGCGCACCTGTGGGCTCGTAGAGCACAAAGGCTTCCTCTACAGCTCGACGTTCAGGATTTGTGATATGCATTGGTGTAGGTGCGAGAAGGGACCGAGAGTTTGAGTCAAGGGAATGGTATCGAGGGCTTGGCCCTCTTGTGTGCTGGTTTATGTATTGTGTATTTTTGTTAATCCTATGGCCATATGTGCAAGTGGATAAACACTCTACGCATGGGACACACATGGGCACGTTGAGAAATGAATGACTTGGCACTTGGCTTTAGTGACTAATGTGTGGACTTGTGTTTGGCGCTGGCACTGGCGCTTGGGCTCTGGCTACTCAATTGTGTTTGGCGCTGGCGTGCTTGGGCTCTGGCTTTGAAACATGACTGCAATGTCATTAGTTAATATAAAGTCTTGGTGTCTCATTGACATGTTAATGATCGATTTCTTTAAGCAATAAAAAAAAAAGAATCACAGGAAAAATTGATGGCATGACAAATTCCTTGGTCTGATAGATGATGTTTCATGGCAGAAACCATTGAGAGAAGTTCGGTATTTGAGGTTGATGTTATTAAATATTTTAATTTGTTCACTTCATTTTATTTTGATTGTGTAAGATTGCGGGTTTGTTTTCTTTCTGTGAAAATAGGAGCGAACATGTACCAGATGGCAAGGCAAAAGCTAAAAGAGGTGGTAGGTAATCTCTTTGCTAATACATGTAGCTTCGCATACCTTTATATGCAACCGTTGATGATTCTTATTCTTAAGAAACTTCCTTATTGCTAATGACATGTATATATATGTTTTAAGATGATATTATCTGTTTTATTTACTCGAAACCTGGCCAGAAATCAACAAAATCAACATCTGTAGACCTGAGTGGTTAACTTTGTATAATCATTAGTTTGAGAAATTGTCACTTTGTATAATCATCAGTTTGGGAAATTGTGGGAAATTGTTTGAGTGGTTAAGTCTTTAATCCGAGTCTCACATGAGAAATTGTTTGAATGAATGGTTGAGTCTTTATAATCCGAGTCCCACACATCCATTTCTCACAAAATGGAAACTTCCTTACCGACGTTGTGGTTCCCACCTGCTTTACCTGTCATTACAAGGTTCCAGGCATATACTTATCATTACAAGGTTCCAGGCAGAAAGTTTACTTGGTGAATGTGTGTGGAGCCTGGTTATTTTTTGTATAGGCCTTTTGCTATGAAATTTACAAATGTCACGTTCTTACCTTCTCTACATGTCACTCTGTACTCCAAGGTTCTCCAAGGTTCTAGGCAGAAAGGTATTTTCATTAATACTCTCCTTCCTTCAATATTGATAGCACTTCTCTTCACTTTACACTTGGTTTTGCAAGGCCTTAGCCTTCTTCTCTTTATATTTGATTACTGTAATGGTTTAGAAAGATTGATGAGGGCTCAGATCCATGCATATGTGGTGCATTTTTCACTTTAGTTATTTCAAAGAATTCGATGAATATCTCATGTGTGTTGCCAATGTCTTTGAGAATCTCCTCGTTCCAAAACTCAAGGGGAAACAAATAGAATGGGATCCACTCTGGTGCCTTGGAGAATTCCTTCTTGGCAGTAATTTGAATACATCACATAAAACAACAATCAGTCATGAAGCTCAATATTGCAGAACAATCTCTATTTATGAAAAGCTCATAAATCTTGTTTGAAAAGCTCATCTATCTTTTATGAGGTTTCTTACAGGTTTTTTTTTTTACAGGTTCGTAGGTTCACAGGTGTTGGTTCTAAAGAAAGAAAATTCATCAGTTGTAGGTAGGCCCTTAAGGATCCAGTGCTTCAAACTGATGCTCTGATACCATGTGTAAAGCCCTATTTAACAAAGCCTAATAAAATTCATAATTTTATTCATAAAATTTCTTTCAACGTATAAGTAATTTCATTATTCATCATATAAGCATATTCAACAACATGATGATAACCACCTAACACAACATAATAATGAACATACATACCTCTAACTGATGCTATTTTTCCAACTCCGTTTATCCTCGCTGCCCTGTCCAAACTCTAACCAAGCTGCTCTGCCCAAACTCTGCCCAAAATCAAATCTTTCCTCCTTGCCAGCTAGGAACAGAGCCTATTCGGCTCCCTAGCTCTAGTATTCCGTGAGGATTCCTGGCCCCCGAGCCCAAAACTCCTAGCAACCGATGCTCCCTTATAATAGTCCACCCAAACTCCAAACCAGAAAAATACAAACCAAAGAAATACAGTCCCTAATCTCAAATAATGCTTCCTTCCCCAGAATTCCAAAAGTCCCTCTCCCGAATGCCTCTGCCCCCTCATATCCTCTTTCCCATTCACCGCTTCCTCCCTTCATTCAATGCCACCCACCTTATCCCTCCATTTAATACCTTATCCCTCTATTCAATGCCTTATCCCTTCATACGTTAAATTTTCTATTAAATAAATTAAAAATTATTAAGCTTTTAATTCGTTACTCAAACATTAAATGAGTTAATTAATTAATTAATCAACATATATTAAACAATAATTAATTAATTAAAATTATTAATAAATAATCATTATTTAACTAATACACATTAGGACAATTAATTATTTAATTAATTATATTTGATAAACCTTAAGCAATTATTTAACTAGGGTTGTTACATGAAGATAGGGTATGTGAGGTTTATTTTAATTTTTAAAGATGAAAGTAAGATTTATTTTTGGGATTTAAAAAGGAATAGACCGTGGCATATAAATCTTTGAGGAATAGTTCAAAGCTGATGCCAAATGGTTGTTATCACTGATATTGATCTCTTGGAGTAGTTAGAAATGTTTATTTATTTTTAAAAGTAGGCCATATTGGGTACCCAACACCCAAACAATCAATCGTATCTGAGTTTGAAGGAATCCAATACATTAAAGAATCAAATGCAACTCAATTATTTGTGTTTTGTAGCTTTGCCTTTGTAAATGCAATGCAATTGAGAAGGGTTCTTTTGCTAACATAAGTAAGATTAATAGGTAAAGTGAAGAGCATTAAGACAAAGGTGGTTTTGTGCTTATGATAATTATGAACTTTTATGTAATTGAGATAAAAGAGGTTATCAAATCTTTTATAGAGGGTTCCTTTTTTGTAATGAAGTTATAAGGTGGTTGTAAAGGTGTTATAAGGGGTTCAACAAATTGCATTTGCAAAATTGTGTTTGGTGTTATTGTTTAAGTTGTAGACCTACCCGAAATTGAATAAGGGGGTCTTAGGATCTTTGTGTGCATCTAAGTTATTGGTTATCCTGTAGTTTTTGACATTCATGCAGCGATTGATCATGCAAAGAATACTACAAATATACAAACAATCTAATAATTAACAGTCGATTCAATTTGGCTACAACTTTGGCATACACAACATGATCTTCCATATTCTGCATAATGACAAGAATTGAAGAAATACTTACAATATTGCACACATTAATTAACTCAACTACAAAATCTACAATTTCAATAGACAAGTGCACTCTTAGTACAATGATTACTTGTTTACAAGTAACGCACAAGAAAGTTGATATGTTCAAACTTCAAAACAAATTGTTGTTTGATGAGTTAAGTTTGCTTCGACATCAACAATGTGATTTAAATATTCTTCAGAATAATAAATTGATTGGATTACATATTGACAAACAAAATGACATCAAGGATAAAAATAATGAAGATGCTCACTTGACTAGTGATGACACTCATAAACATGAAGATGAGTTGAATGAAGTCCCTATGTCAGAAAAAGTTGCGGATAAATGTGGCAAAGAATTTAGAATTGTGCCCATGGGAAGAATTACACTTTACACGAAATCGATATGGACTAGGATATGAAAAGGATGCTGACAACCTTTTTCATATTCCTAATTATAGCAAATCTATTTCCTTTGTGAGTGGAGGTTTTTTGAATGATGATAAGAAGATAGAGCTTGAGGATATTGGTAAGGAACAAGTACATGATATTGCTGATGATGATGTTGCTACATATATTCCAGATTTGTATGATCACGATAATTGGTCGGATAAAGAACCCATACAGTGCAAACACTGTTAGTAGTTTAGCCATGATAAGTCAAACTGTTTTGATCTTCACCCATGTAGATTTTGTGGAAAGACAAATCACCTCTTAGTAAGGTGTCAAAAGAGAAAGTGAAAACGTATTCATTTTGAATGGTTAGGGAATTGGCGTTGGAATTTGGAAGACAATTTATTGGAGCATTCTTATCGATGAATTTATACACAAGTACAACCGTACTTGATTGGAGATATTTCTACAGTTGACATACATGAATGTTTTTCAGGATTGGATGATATAGGGTATGATCAGAGCCCAATTGATGTAGTCTTCTGAGTTGAAGATCGAGTCTTCAGACTCCACCAGAAGACGGTTTGATTACCCTTTTCCACTTTCAAAGAGGGTATATCTTATTATCTAGACTTCTCACTTTTCAGTTGACAGGGGGGAAATTAGTGAGAAATATCAGACTTCAAGTTTCGAAGTCTACCTTTGATTTGCAGTTCATTCAGGACTTGTCTCTGTCTTGCATTCTTGTTCCTGAACACATTGTTGTTGATATGGTTTGTGGTAATCCTAAAACCATTCCATTCATAGTTTTTTGAGCCTTGAGCTCTTGATAGTTTGTGGTCAGCTTAAAACCACTAATTAAGCAGAAGACATGAAGTTCAGCTTGTTACATTTTCAGATTTTTGAGCCTTGAGCTCTTGTTGGTTTATGGTAAACTTAAAACCATGCCATTTAGTAGAAGACACCATCTTCAGCTAGACATTCAGTTTGTGGTCATCCTGAAACCACCAGATTGGTTTGTGGTCATCCCGAAACCAACAAATGAGTTTTTGGTCACCCTTAAACCACCAATTTAGTAGAAGACATAATCTTCTGCTATTTTTTCAGAGTTTAGAGAAGATCTTAAGCCCTCTGAATATTTTTTTGACACATTACTAGTTGTCAAGTAGTGACAATTTTTTAGGAAAGAACGAACTTATGATTAAGGGGGGATGTTAAAAACTCTAATCATAGTTCGTTAGTTTACCTAACTGTTATATAGTTACATGACAATTATGGTATTTTTGTATTATATATGTATGTCTATGTACATGATTATTTTCTCAGTAATGATTATAGAGTATGCCTTTTCTACCAATATTCTATTTATCTTTGTTCATCATGGTTTCATGATTAGTTATTTCCATTATGTTTCTGCATTTTTCTTCATTATGAATCTAACAAAACATTCATAAATTTTTCCATCAGTTTCCAAAGTTGGATCTTTCTGCTCACATCCAACCAATAACATGAACTATATTGAAGGTGGAACTAACTATCACTCTAGATTTTCAGTGGGATGAAAAGATTCATGGATATGTGGAACCTTTTTGGATAATAGTAGAAGAAAATGATGTTGAATATATACTCCATCATGAATATTTTATGTTGAAAATGCAATATGTTGAAGATGACCATCATTTGAGTTTCATTGTCCCCATCCATGAACCTCTTCGTCCCCGATACTTTATTCTTGTTGTACCTGATAAGTGGTTGGGGTCGCAGACAATATTTCTAGTTTCATTTAGACATCTTATTTTTCGAAAAAAATACCCACCTCCAAGTGAGTTTCTAGACTTGCAGCCACTTCTTGTGTCTGTGTTAAGAAATCTTTCATATCAAGCACTATATCAACATTTTTATAGACACTTCAATCCTATTCAAACTCGGGTATTTAGAGTGCTCTATAACTTAGATGATAATGTTTTAGTTGCATCACCTACCGGTAGTGGGAAGACTATTTGTATTGAGTTTGCTTTACTAGGATTGCATCAAAAGGGTGTTGGAATATATAAGGGTGTTGGAATATATAATTCCTACTTATCTAATATGTTTGCTAATGTATCGAGAATTCAAACGTAAAGAGTATTCAGATATTTTGTAATTTATTATTCAGATATGTACTCTCCCATTTTAATATGGTATAAAAGCCAGACTGGGTATAACTCCCTCACTAGAGTGCCCAAAACATGAGGAGAGTAGAGTAGATAGTTTTGAGAGAGGGTTGTTATTATGATATTCATGTAGTAATGTGAGCGAGATTGTTTTTGTGTGGAGGAGTTGTTGTTTTGTGGAGTCGTTATGTACATAGAACATGTGAAAGATGCTCCTCAAGAAATCGCTACACAGGGAGCCACGAAATCGTTGTACAGCGTGAGTTAAGGGTTGCTGGACTCACTAAGGTAGAACCTGATCGTTCCTAGCAGATCTCTAGGGTTCCCTGGTGGATGTAAAGATCAGAGTGCGAGCGTGAGGCTTGAGATCTAAGGCCATAGAGGTGTTATCGGGCTGGAGGTGTTGAAGAGAAAGTCGTTGAAGGAGCGGATTGCTCCTGTTCCATTTATTGCAGAGGTATCAACAAAAAAACATGTATTATATTGCTAATTGCTTGTGTTCACTGTCAACGTTGAATTCCAACACACATCCTGTGTGCTATACCCATTGTAATGATCATCCATAGTAGTTGTTTCCCGCATGAAAGTCAAATCTATAAGGGTTTTGTATGAATCTCTTTAAAGAATCCCTATCAAATCTTTTAGTCACATAATGATGACAACTTTCAGTCTGTCAGTGTGAGTGTACCATGATTTTTTTTTGTAATCGTTGAGAGAATATAATCCCGTCATGTTGCTCAGCCACGACGATATGGTGCCCGTGAGGCTGTTTCTCGATAATTCAATAATTCAAGCATATTAGACCGCTCGGCATGGTCGAAAATCCCTTGGGAATTCTAGCCTTGATGCCGCAACTAGCGAGAGAGATCTGTTGCCTAGATATTTGTCGATCCGTTCATTATGGGCAGCGAGATCTCTATTTTCAGCACCAGGTATCGTGTGAGCATCATTTAGGAGCCATTTCCAAGGTATGAGGAAGTGCTTGGTCCACTGTATGGAGGTGTTATAGCGAAGTGAGGTGTACGTGCTCATTCCATTAGACTCACAGTTATATTATTCAAGATGTGTACAATTTTGTGAAACTATGTAAATGGGATTTGGAGTTATGATAATTTGTGTGGTTTTTTGTACTCGATTAAAATGTTATAGGAGTGCATGATAGATTGTACTCAACACCCCATAGTTTTGGTCCAAGTTGTATTGTCTCATCATAGACAAGTAAGTTCCCCATTTTTGTTGTAAGCCCTCCTATTCAGGGATATGAGTTGTGGTGCGGATTCACACACAATTATTCCTCTCAGCATAGAGAAGATGTGACATTAAGTTGTGAAATTAACCACTCGGATAGGTACGAGGGTGGCAAGTGGACTCATATCTAAACTTGATGTTGAGCCAGAGAAGTTGAATCTTCGATTAAGGGATTGAATGTGAGATGGATTTATTTCAGAATGTGATGGACCAAGTTATGATTAAGGGAGAGCCTAATATGTTTATGAACAATGGATGATGACCCATGTATTCCAATAGATGGATTGTTTTTTATATGGACGTCAATAATTAAATGCAAGTAAAATTTGAAGTAGAAGAAAGTTCGAAAGATTGAATCCCTCATAAAGATATGACCACATATATATTTAGATAAGTAGTCATTAAAGGAGAGTGTTGGAATATGTTTGCTAATGTATTGAGAATCAATTTGTACGTCAATTATGTGATCCTATTCTTAGGAGGTTGTTTGAGAGTTGGATTTGTGAGATCCTAGCTTGGTCTCTAGTTGAGATATTCTCTCAACCTCTCCATTTATCTTGGAATAAGTTAGATATGATAACAACCTATGTACTCTATATAATAGAGACCAAATGTAAAGAGTATTCAGATATTCTGTGATTCATTATTTGTGTATTTTAGTCTACTCTCCCATTTTAATAAAGGGCACAAACAATGTATTTCAATGTGTCTATATTGCTCCTATAGAAGCTCTTGCCAAAGATAGATATTGGGATTGGGAACAAAAATTTGGCAAAGGATTGGAACTGAAAGTAGATGTATTGATAGGTGAATTTGCCGTTGATTTGAAGCTCCTTGAAATGGTTCAGATAATATTAAGCACACCCGAGAAATGGGGTGCCTTATCTTGGAGATGGAAGCAACACAAACTAGTTCAACAAGTCAACCTTTTCATTGTGGATAAACTTCATTTTATTGGTGGAGAGGGGGGTCCGATCCTAGAGGTAATAGTATCCAGAATGAGATATATTTCAAGCCAAATTGAAAATCATATCCACATTATTGCACTTTCTACTTCACTTGCAAATGCTAAAGATCTTAGAGAGTGGATTGGTTCTATTGCACATGTTTTTTACTTGGTGTGCGTCCTGTATCAATTGAGATTCACATTCATGGGATTGATATAACTAATTTTGAGGCTCGAATGTAGGAAATGACCAAGCCAACATACACATCAATAGTTCAACATGAAAAGGAAGGCAAACCAACTCTGGTGTTTGTGTCAACTCGGAAACATGCACGACTTACTGCTCTTGATCTGGTCACATACTCAAATGCAGATGGCGGAGAGATATCCCAATTTCTTCAATGTACTAAAGAAGATTTGTCACCTTTCATTGCAAAAGTTAAAGAATCTACTATGAGTCATGTCTTGACTCATGGTGTTGGGTATCTACATGAAGGTCTCAATTTAATGGAAAAAGAATTGGTCACTCAACTATTTAGTGCAAGGGCAATTCATATATGTGTTGCAAACAATTCAATGTGACGGAGGTTGTCTTCAAGTCGGATTCTTCAGTCAATGGTGGATGTTATTTCTAGTAATGGTTGGTTGAACCCAACTATTACAACAATGTAATTGATCTAGATGGTTACCTAAGGTATCTGGGAACATGATTTTGTCCTATTGCAACTTCCACATTTTACAAAGGAACTTGCCAAAAAGTAATAGGAAAATACAAGTAAAAGCATTGAGATTGTTTTTGATTTAGTTGAGATGGAGGATGATGAAAGACGTGAATTATTACAGATGATAGATGCATAGTTGTTAGACATTGCTCATTTTTATAACTGCTTTCCAAACATTGATATGACATATGACGTATTATAGAGTGATGATGTGAGAGCAGGGGAAAATGTTGCACTACAAGTTACTATTGAAAGGGATATAAAAGGAAGACATGAATTAGGTCTATTTGATGCACCCATGTATCCCGAACCAAAAGAAGAAGGTTGGTGGCTAGTTGTTGGGGATCCAAGTAGAAATCAATTGTTGGCTATTAAGAGGGTATCACTTCAAAGAAAGTCTAAAGTTAAGATTTATTTCACTGCGCCATTGGGGAAAATAAATACACATTATATTTCATGTGTGATTCATATCTTGGGTGCGATCAAGAATATGAATTTAGAATTGATGTGAAGGAAGCAATGGAAGATGACGAAGATGGAAGAGAATGAGATGCTCTTTCTGGAGGAATGGTTTTTACAATCTGTCAAGAGTTGACTTTGCATTAAGCAGGGCAGCCCTTTATTTTTGCTAAGCTTTTTGTACAATATAAGTAGTACAGTTTCTAAAAACCAAAGAATTGAATTTCCTTTTTTGACGTTTGTTGTTCTTTTCAATAAACATGTGTTGATTAGTTGACACACATATTTTAGAAAATGGTGTTCATAGTTTCATTTTTGTGTATGGACAAATAACAAATTTGAAATTTGTCAGCCACTTCTAAATCTTGGTAATATCTATGGATTCATGATTTAGAGGCAAATCACACATAATTTTGATTTTCTCTAGCATTCCTTATTGTATTTATTTTCCGGTGGCATTGTTGATACCAACAGGTTTGTTAAATATGACTCTTCAATGCCATCGAATGCCTCAACTTGTATATTCGGTGTTTGGCATCTTTGTTACACATATAAGGTTCCAAACCTTATGAGGCTACACATCTCAAGCTAAAATTCTGGATTGACTATCGAATTTATGTTTTATTCATAATGTATATGATGCATTGGCACATAATGGAATTGCATTTTTTTTCTTTTTCTTTGTAACTGTGTGCAAATGCCATGTCTGGTCATGGACTTATATTAAGGATGCTTTCTTTGGGGAATTGCAAATGTTTTATAACGTTCTGCACTTGTACTATGGATTTTTTATATATATTTCATGTCTTGAAACCGAATCAAAAAGTCCCATTCAAGAAAACTGGAGGATTCTAAACTGGAGGATTCTAGACTTATTCTCTCAGCGCCCATAGATTTTTCACATCTTTCTCTTTGATGTTGGAATCCCATTAAGCTACATGCGCAAGGATGGGTTCAATGTCCCCACCCTTACCTTGGTTATCATATGTGAAGTTTCATTAGAGGCCTATTTGTGAAGTTAGTGTCTATTGTAAGATGAAGCTCATATTGTAGGTGGAATAAAACATAGTCATGTAATAAATGATCTTAATGATTCACTTACAATAGGAAAATATCATGAATGGAAACTTTTCATCTAGAAAATGGATCCTTGGGATGAGGATAAATATGACTTTGATCCTTTAGATGTTCCAAAAACTTTTCTTGAGGATAAATGTGACTTTGATTCTTCATATGTTCCAAAAACATTTTTTAGGATAAATATGACTTTGACCCTTTAGATGTTCAAGGTTTGATCCCAATCCTTGTGTTCAAAATTTCTCATCCCACCCTTGCCTATGCTGGAAAGTGGGAGAAGGTAAGATGATCTACTTCTCTAGTCTCTTATTTATGTTTAGTGATTTTTACAATAATATCATATAGTGGAAATTTATTATTGCAGTAGCATTTTTCTTTTCATAATTTCTATTTTTGTAAATTGTTTGTTGTGGGGCTTGTGTTCCCATACCCTACTTGTTTGTTTTGGGGTGTACATGTTCATGGCACTTCCCTTGACATCAAGTTGATAAAGCTTCCCTTAGACTTAAGTTTTGTTTGGTTCTTGTTCATCAAGTGATGATGAAAGATGTAATATTCATTTGTATTTGTTGATTTATACTCATGGAATTGGTTTCTTATTGTACTAAGCTACAATTCTTTTGATGCAAGAATAAACAACATACTAGTTTGAGCTTCAGGTACTTGCAACAACAACAAATCATGAGTTAGCAGTATTTTTCTAGTGTTATCATTTAATTCTTTTCTATAGAATGTATGCTAGTTATTGAGTGTAAATTGGATACAATCAAATTTGAAATGGAGTGTTGCTTGACAAGACTTGTAAGAACTTTGAAACAATGGGCCAAGAATACAATATTAGAGAAATATGATAGGTTTCCTTTGGCCTTTTTTCCATAACGTATATGATATTCACAATTGTTGTACCTACATGGCACTTCCTTGTAATGTACATGAAAAGAATAAATACTTTATTGTATTGCTACACCATATATAAAATATAATTGTGTGAAGTTATAGGCAATATTGCTGCTTGAAAGATGGGATTGATCCTATCAGGTTTTGGACCAATAATTTTCTCTTTCCTCACTACTGCTTTACACATGATGTAACTATTGTTGGTATATATGGCCTCTTTGATAACTTATACAATAATGAAGTGACTGTTGTAGTAGTCCATGCTGTAAGGGGTGGTCTAGGACCTCAGATTACATCTCAGAAAATTGCTGCACTTGTCAGGCAAAGAGCACATGATACACACCAATGGACCCTTTTCTCGACTGCTACCCAAGATGTAGGTTTTTCGATATTATGGTGGGAAACTGGATGATATTATTTTTGTTGTGTCGTATGTTTCAAGCTCTAATTCCAACTAGGAGATTCAAGTTTGGCGTTAGGTAACTTGTGATTGTGAAGTGGATTCCTTGGATGACCAACCGTACCCTCTATTTCTTTTTCATGTTAATATATTTAATTCTCTAAATTTTGGTTCCCTCAAGTATCCTAAGTTGTGTTCTAAAGTCATGTCATTGCAATAGTTGTTAATAGATTTCCCAAATATCGAATATTTTTCTTCCATCACTCCATTAGAAATTATGTAAATGAATTTGAATATGAAAGGGTTGTTGATGTCCTGGATCATTCAAGGCTATCCAAATTGGAACTATTGATGTAAACTAACAACTGTAAACATGTAAATCTGAACAATTAATTTTTTCTATGTAGTGGAAGTTTCTCATTGAATCTCACAGCCTGTGTTGAGAGTTTGCAATAGACAGATTTACTTGTCCTCATTGTATGCCTTATATTTGTTAGGGAGTCACTGGACATGTATCCTACCATAATAAAATTGCAAAGTAACTACAAAAAATCTAGAATATTTGATGTATTATATTCAAAACAATATCAATACCAATTGTTGTTTTGGAAAAAAAAAATTGTATGAAGGGTACTTTGCAGATGACAATGTTGAAATGAAAATATTAAAGAGCTAACACATGAATAATTTTACCAGTGTTCTTCATGTTTGATTGGTGACATATTTTTTAGTTGTTGGCTATTTATCAAGTAAATATTTAATGGATTTCTAATTGTGTATTGTTGGTGAACTAGATTTTACTTGCATTGCTAGCTGATGTGTTCCTTTGTGGAGTTTAATGGAACTTATATGTTTTCTTGTGTTAATTCTAGGGAGAGATTCAAAGGCTCACTGATGAACACAAGGCTATGCTTGAAGAAATTATAATTGAGTTTGAAGCAAAATTGGAGTAGAAACGCAACATAGTTGAAGATAAATTTTTGGTTACTGATGAGAAATATTTAACTTGTTACCCATTCCCTTGACATTGTTATAGATTATATATGATGCATTACATTTGGGGTATTATATTTGACTTGAGATTCAAAAGAGTAGCCCACAAAATATTTAGAGTGAGGATTAGTGAAACATTGACCAAGGTTCAGTTCACATAAGGGCTAAGACATTCTATATTATTATTATTTTTATTTCGTGAAACCCTCATCGAACGTTCAACGAAATTTTGTTGATCTTTAGATGACACCATGTCGATATTTAGATGAATGTTTGCGATGCATTTTTGTCGATCTTTAGAAAAATGTTTGTGATGAAATTTTGATGATCTTTAGATGAAATTTTGTGACGAACGTATGCCGATCTTTAGACAAACGTCTGCGACAAACTTTTGTCGATATTTAGATGAACATTTGCAACGAACTTTTGTCGATATTGAGATGAACGTTTGTGGCAAATTTCAATTGATATTTAGACGAAACCATTGTTCATCGATATTGCAACACCTGTCTAACAACGAAAACAAGTTGAAGAATTTGTTGGAAGCTCGACGTTTTTGCAACACAAATTCATTAATAAATTGTCAGAAAATGGGCTCAATGTATTAGTGAAACCTCTTTTCGAAGAAGATGATGTTGATGATTCAAATAAACAACCATCACAAGAGAAAATCAGTGAGCTAACTTCATATATAAGTGTAGATGAAGATACACTTTCTCTTTCCAAGACAATCATTAGACCTTAAGAAGAAATAAAAACAATAAGCATAGAATATGCATTGGATATGAAAATGAAGTGACCTTTCATATTCCAAATTATACCAAACTCATTTAGTTCCAAAGTGCTAGATTGTTTCAAGAGAGTTCATATTCACTTGTTCTAGTTCAAGAGCATATTCTGAAATGCCAACATTGTCATCAAGTTGGCCACATGGAAGATCAATGTTTCAATATTCAACCTTGTGAGCATTTTGGAAAACACGATCATCTTTCGAACAAATGTTCTAAACACAAGAAACCTGTAAGAGTAAATAACCACTATGGGTGGATGAATTCTTGGCAATGGTCATCAACACTCAAGAAGATTTATCAGTCATACCAAAGAATTCATTCTCAAGTATTGACACATATTGTAGTAGAAATATTTTCATCTTCTCACCTTTCCTTGCTAGGGAGGAATAACATTAGCGACTGACAGTTGGGATTCAAGTTTCAAAGTCCTATCAATCGAGTTGTAATAAGCGAGTGTGACAAGCGAGCATGATTTGGTTTGTGGTCATCCCAAAACCACTAGATTGGTTTTTGGTTTTACTTAAACCACCACTTAGTAGAATAATTACAACTTCTTAGATAGACAATGGTTTGTGGTTTTCCTTAAACCTCCACTTAGTAGAAGAATTGCAACTTCTGCTAGAGAACAGTTTATGGTCATCTTTGAACCAACATTCAAAATCACTTCCAATTAGCAGAAGACATTAGCTTCCAAATTCTAGGTAAATTAGGAAATGTTTCGGGAACCATTGAGCCTTATAGCCAAGTTCCATGGTTTGTGATCTACCTTAAAACACCACCACCATTTAGTAGAAGACATCCACTTCTGCTAGCCTTTTGATTTGTGGTCATACAAAAACCACCATATTTAGAGATTGCTTTCAACCATTGGCAACTGTCCACTTTCAGATTTCAACTCTCTTATTGGACTCACAGACGCATCTTCGAGTTAAGAAGGGGAATGCTGGAAACGTAATCCGTTAGGGTTACTCACTTGACGAAATATGAACAACCAAGTGATGGGAATGATCATCGGGAGTCCAAGAGACCTCTTGGAAGATGAATCCAAAGGCCATCTGAAAAATGCATTTATATGTGTATCATATCAATGAATAATACATCACGCTTATCTTTATTCACACATTCTAACAAAAATAAAATAAAATTGCTAACTATTAAAGATGTAATAGAAAACATATATGTTAAACAATTTTCAATACCCTACAATCGCTTTGAGTCACTCTCGTCTCATTAGTCTGGAAAAAAATAATATATTTCAATTAATGAACTATTAATTCCAACTATATATAAGTTAAACAAAAAACACATAATTAACAATTAATTACCTTGGGCATGAGATGCAAATATTTCACCATTCTTTCATAACCATTCCTCAAGGTATACTTTAATTCTTCATCAATGGTCACACACTTCCATGAAAACATAAGTTTTTTGTTTTCATGGCTGTGTATTTATAGTTGTAGAAGATGAGAGACCTTGTTGGAGATTTAAGGGCTCTCCATTCACAATGATTCGATCGTTATGAAAAAAAATATGTGATAGGTCATCAATATTCACCATTTGTTTTTTGTCATTGGTGTCTAGAACTACTTGCTTTTTTCCCTTTTACTTTTGCCTATCCTTTCTCTTGCAATTGTCATCATGACCTATATATTTAGATCCACATGAACTAGAGACTCAGTGAAAATTAATTAGAACATAAATTAAATAAAAAAAATAGATTGCAGACAAATAACACAATCAATAATACACACAAATATATTTAGGATATAATTTTTTCCAACATTATTCCATTCAAAACTTAACTCATCCATATAATTTTTTTTAAT
>ML818506.1:42356-62446 GCA_009831015.1 Picea engelmannii | reverse complement strand
AGAGAGAGAGAAAGAGAGAGAGAAAGAAGAAAATGGAGAGAAGGAGAGGAAGAGAGGTATAATACCCCAGTTTTGAGTCCCCAGATTAATAATGCATTTTTTTTTTATTTGATGAAAGGCCAGAGTTCCTATAAACTTGAAAGGTCGGAGTGCCTAAAAATGTAATACTTTGAATATTAATAATAAAAATGCATCACTGGTTGCAATACAGACAAGGATAGATATAGGGGGATGTGATTCCAAGATAGAGGGGGCTGAAGGGGATAAGTATTTTATTATATTTGGTCCACCCATCTTAGTTTTAGTTGGGAAAAGTGGTTAGTTGAGCTTCTTAGCGAAGCCACATGGTGCTTAATTGCATGTAATTATATAAACCCCGATTTTGGGTTGTTTAGGGGTTACTCACGCATTTGGTTCCTCAATCATTCCTTTTCACTCTTGTCTACGGTTGGATCGAAAATGAATTATGGGAGAAAAATATACATTTATTGTTGACTATAAGATCTATTGATTATTGTAGAAAGGAATGGATGCCTGGTGCATGAGAATGATGGTAGTTGTGAAAGAACTATCCACAACTGAGAATCCTTAGTGTTTCCATCATTAATATTTCCTGACCAATAGCACTGGAGCCCTGGAAAAGAACTGGAACAATCTGAAGGATTGCATTGCAGAGAAAGGGGTTCATTTATTTAGGTTGTGTAGGTTGAAGGGGAAGAGAGATGATAAACTAGGATTGTTGTTTGGTTGGGAAAACCATGAGATCTTGTTAGCTAATTGCTAAGTGTTTTAGAGTAGACCTAGGAATTGTCCTTGTGGATTCATCGTGGCTCGGGGGTGACCTGCTATTGAAATCTAGAACAACAATGTATATGGTTGGGTGGAACGTCTGACATCTACAACTAGTTGGTGAATGGTTTATTTAAAGATAAGTGTGCTCTATGTTTTCTTTGTATTTTATATTCAGTTGTGTATTAATTATCTCCATGTTGAGTTTATCATTCTTGTTGTTTTTATAAGATGAATTGGTAATTTTATTGTAACTAATTATCATGTTATTGAATATTGCATGATTCTGTTTGGCATGCATGTTTCTTGATTGATTAAAGAATGGTAACAAAAATTTGAAATTTGCCCAAAAGACGTGAATTTAGAGGTACCCAGGAAGTGGGTGCATCACATATTGGTATCAGAGCACTAGTTGCAATGCTTTGGACGTATGGTATGAATTGAAATTTGTTATTATGCAAAGGCTGAGACGGAAGGTGCTTGGGCACCTGAACGACGATCCTTGAAATTATGCATTTTTTTGGAATATTGGGAAATTTTTTCAAGTTCCATGATGAATTTCAAATTGATTGATGCCAATAATGTTGAGGGGTCAAGCATGGAAAAAATTGGCCTTTAAAAGAATTGGAATTGGCCAAGGGAATCTTAATTAAAAAATTCCATGGTGGCCTTGACAAAACTTTCAAAATAAGACATTCTTGAAAATTTGAAAAAATTATGAATTTTGGGAAAATTTGGGGATTTTCCATGCATGACGTCAGCTGTGGAGTGGAGGCCATTTGTCAGGTTATGTGGCCATGGTGATGTGTAATACCACAGTGGCAGGCCATGGTGGCAAGTTCGGGTGTCTACAGTGCGGGCTGGTAGACCACCTTGGTAGGGCGACAAGTCATGGTATAGGCCAAAACCATTGGTGGTATCACATGTTGAGGTTAGTAGTTTTGAAAACCTCGTGGATGATGAGAAACCAATGAGGGAGAGCCATGTATACCTAGGTAGTTTGTGGTATTTCATGCTAGAGGTTCGTTAACTCTCGAGCATTTTGACGATGCAAAATAGATGTGGACCGTTGATATATTCCCTCAATCTTCATCGTTAGATCTGGGGTGTGGATGGGTGCATGCTAGAGGTAAGGTGGGGATGTGAACTTCTAGTGACATGGGCCACTATAGTGGTGCCATGTGGTAGCCGACATGGGTGGGTCCCATATTTATTAACAATTTTATTTTATTTATATATTAAAGTGAGAGGTAAGGAGAAAGGAAAGGTAAGGTAAAGGGAAAAAAAGAAGGTGGTGATGGAGGATGAGGGGAAGGATAGGGTGGTTCGAGGGGTGACATGGAATCACCTTAGGGTTCCATGTTGACCCATGGTGCCAAATAAATAACCACATTATCATATTTCCACATAGGCATGATAGCCAAAATCATATTTTGGCCATAACTGGAGTAGAATAACTTTGATTGAGATAAAACTTTGGGTTCTATTTGCAATGAGGAGATATACAAAAGTTACAGAGAGTGATACTGGCCATTTCTACTTAAATTTTATAGAAATTTCAAAACAAAGGTTTTTAAAGATTAGGTCTAGTCAATGCCTGAGATCTAGATTAACATTAAATGTTTGGAGAGAGTCCAAAAAGTAGACATGGAAATACACAGTGAAGGAATTGGAGAAACTCTAAGGGGTTTGGAAAGGGATCCTGAAATAGAAAAAAATACACTTGATCCAAGAGGATCTTTGTGGCCACCCACCTTGTCCAACTGGCTCAAAACAATTTTTTGGCAACTTACTATTTTTAGCAGTTTTTTCGGTTCTTGAACTTCCATGGCCATTTTGAGGCCTAAACAAAGTTTTTTTGTGATCACAAACCTCAATGATAGCCAAAGTATCTAATTGAGACTCCTAAATTAATCTCCTCATCAATACCTTTCCAATGAGCTATCTTGCGCGCTAAACAAAGATTGTATGTGAAAGTTACGACCCCAGGAAGTTGTTGTACTAACTTACCCCAACGAGGCCCACATGACTTTTGGTGCTTCATCTCCTAGGGTTAGGTTTTTGGATGTTTAGGGTTTTGGAATTCATGTTTATGGTAAAAATTCCTTCAGAGCCTCATTTTACTTAGCTTCTGGCAAATGAGCATAGCCGTCACATCTCTTCTCAGAGATAAGTTGCCACCATTCTAGCAAGCTTGTTTTTAGTCTACATTTTACAGTTTTCAGCATATTTCTTATTTAATAGAAACCAAGTTTTACTATATCTCTATTATTGTTCACTGTGTTTCTGTGTTAATATTATAAATCTATGGTTTCATTTCGTTCCACTCATAAATCCATATCAATGGTATTAGAGTGGTCTACTCCTTGTCGTTTTTTTAATGCATGTTCCCGATGCAGTTAGGGTATAGAGAGTTGGGTATCCAACTTGTTTCTCTTGAGGACAAATTCTCTCACACGCTGAAGAAACCATCCATGGTGGGAGAAAAGAAAGATGACAGGACACGAGATCCTTTCAGAATGTTGCTCGAGGAATCCCTTGAGCGATAGAGGAATGAGATGATGGATAACTTTGCACAAATCCTTCGACGACTGTCGACAAGTGACACATCCACCTCAAGAGGAAGCGCCACCCCCTTCAAGGTATAGATCAACTTTTATATTCCTATATTTGAAGGTCAAATATATGCCGTTGTCGTAGATAAATGGTTAAACCTTCTAGGAGGGTATTTTTCTATCCACAACTTTTTCGATAGAGAAAAGATTACGTTTGCGCTCCTCAAGGCCATCCCCCATGTCAAAGATCCGCAAGAGAATTTCTATGAGCAAAAGGAAATAGAGGGATCCAAATTATTTGCGGTTTCACCCACTTGGGGTTCCTTCATGGATGCTATTAAGGAAAAATAATACCTTGTTGGAAGTTCTGATGACTTGTATACAAGATGGACCACACTGCGACAGGAAAGAGACCAAACAATGCCAGATTTCACTAATGTCTTCCATACCTTGCGCACCAATATGTGTATCAAATATTCTAGGAAAAATCTAGTTCTCAAGTACCACAGAGGTTTTCATAGATACATCCATACAAAAATGGAGCTTTTGGACATCTCATCCTTGGGAGTGGCCTATCGATATGTCGTCAAAATCAAGCAGAATATAAAACAAAAGCCATGACAGTTTGGGTCTAGGAACCCCTCACAATTGAAGCAGGGAAAGGGAAGTTCCAACCCGCAGAACAAAGGAAAGATTAAAGATGGGAAACCTCACGGAAACTAGTCCAAGCCTCAAGTAAAGAAGGACAATGGGAAGATGAAGAAAGATACCAGGAAGTGGTGCAACTTCCATAAGAGACCCTGGCATAACATTGTTGATTTTAGCTCAAAGCATTCATTGGTGGCTGAGGTAAAAGCCTTTGAATCAGATGTGGGTTCTGACTCTGATTCAAAATTAGAAAACAGGATATGGATTATTGATGCAGAACCTAGTGCCACCATTGCTACCACCAAGATCCATCTCAATGAACCTGCTGAGCCATAGGAAGGAGAGCGCCTCTTTCATTCATAGATGTGGGTAAAAGGCACTCCACTACACTTCATCGCTAATAGCAATAGCCAAAATAACCTCATCTCAGCAGAGGTTTTCAAGCATCTAGCCCCGCTAACAACGCCACACCCACAACCCTACACCATTGGATGGCTTCTTCAAGGAAGCGATGTTCGCATCAACCAACAATGTTGCCTGTAGTATGCCATCAAGCCATTCAAAGATGAGATATTGTGTGATGTTTCTCCCATTGAAGTTTGTGATGTTATTTTGGGCCAACCTTATTTATAGAAACATCATGCTATATATGAGTCTAGGCCTCACAATGTTATTATTACTTTGAACAGGAAATTGTATAGGATACCCGAGGTAGTCCCACCTAGTGCTATTTCCTTGATCTCTTCCAAGCAATGCAGGAATGTCATTTCTCAGAATGGGATGTTTGTCTTCTTCGTGATTCTCTCTCAAAGTGAGCAAAAGGTTGCAACCAAATTTATGGCCTTTGCAACCGACCTCTCCATGCAACAAAAGCAAGTGGATAAGATCATGGAAGAGTACAAAGACATATTCTCATCACCTATTGGGGTACCTCTACATTGTTAGGTCAAACATCCCATCGATCTTACCCATGGCACACCACTACCCAATGGGATAGTCTATTGCCTCTCTCTTATAGAAAATGAGGATATCAAGCGTTATATCCAAGAATTTCTCCACAAGGGACGCATCCAACCCAAATCATTAGCTTGTGGAAGCCCAATCATGCTAGTGTAGAAGAAATACATGACTTGGCAACTCTGCATTGATTACCGGGCCCTAAATAAAATCATAGTCAGGAACTGGTACCCGATTCCCTAAATCTACGATCTCCTTGATCAACTCAAGGGGGACAAATACTTTAATAAGATTGATCTTAATTATGGATACCATCAGGTCCCAATAGAACTGACAGATGTATGGAAAATTTCCTACAACTCAAAAGAAGGTATTTTTGAATCGTTGGTCATGTCCTTTGGTTTGACAAATGCCCCAATAAATTTCATGGGGATGATGGAAGATATCTTGTGGCCTTTCACTAATTATTTTTTGGTGGTATATCTGGATGACATCCTCGTCTACATCAATATTGGGGTAGAACACTTGCAGCATATTCAACAAGTTCTGCACACTCTACGACAACAAAAGCTATATGCCAACTTGGAAAAATTATCCTTCGACATGGACATGGTCCATTACCTTGGATAAATTGTTGATGCACATGGTGTGCATGTTGATCCAACTAAGATCCAAGTCATCCGTGACTAGCCATTCCTAACCACACTCATTGAGCTTCAAATCTTCTTAGGCCTTGCCAATTTATATCGAAGGTTCATGTTTGGATTCTCCCATATTGCATGGGCCCTCAACCAAATAGATAGAGGTAGTGGTAAGGAAAATTTTGTGTGGGGCTTGTCCCAACAGAAAGTGTTCGATGATATGAAGCAACGCTTATTCGTTTCCCCAGTTCTTTCATTACCTGACCTGCAACAACCCTTTGAGATCGAGACATATGCTTCAGACTATGCTGTGGGCATAGTCATCACTCAACACAACCACCCCATGGCTTATCATAGTGAGTCACTATCAGATGTCGTACGTAAGTACCCTACTTACGAAAAAGAAATGTAATCCATTATACAATCCTACCATTAGTGGAGGAATTACATTCTTGAGAAGGAGACATTCATACCACATTTATCATAAGTTGCTGCAGTTCATGTAGACACAAGGAAACCTGCAGAATGACCGCCATCAGAAGTGGTCCACATATTTGCAGCAGTTCCACCTCAACATCAAGTATAAAACAAGAAGTACCAACCAAGTTTATAATTGCCTCAACCAACCTCTAGTCATGAAACTCACCACAATGCTTGATTCTTGTGGCCATGAGACATCTGGATGGCCCCACCTCTATGAGATAGATCTTTACTTCGCCAACACCTACTAGTTGTTGGGCGCACAGACATCTATCACCAATTTCCATCTTCAGGATGAGATACTATGCCATCTGGGCCATCTATGCATTCCATAAAGTGAGCGAGCAAAGATGATTTGGGAATCCCACTATATTCGGGTGGCAAGGAACTTCAGAGTGGAAAAGATAGTGGTAGTGTTGCATCGACATTTCTATTGGATAAAAAATTGACAAAATGTCAACAAGTATATATGGTCCTGCACTGCCTACACGATTTCCAAAATGACCAATAAGAAACAAGGCCTATACATTCCTCTACCTACTCCTGATAGGCCCTGGGAATGCATCTCGATGGACTACAAGTCGAGCCTTCCATCCACCAAGTGGGGAGATGACTGTGTTTTTGTGGTTGTTGATCGCTTTTCCAAGATGGCGATTCTGACCATCTGGAAGAAGAGCATCACAGTGGAGGCCACTGCCAAGATCTTCTTTGAACGAGTATGGGTACACTTTGGGATCCCACAAACCATTATCTCAGATTGGGATAAACGGTTCCTCAACACATTTTGGTCGAGCCTCTGGTCACTACTGGACACCAAGCTCACCGATTCCACTACCTTCCACCCTCAGATGGATGGCCAAACCGAGGTCGTCAACTAGATGATCATGCACATATTGTGCATGTACAATTCCAAAGACCCCCACACCTGGGATGAGAGTCTTCCCTATGTTCAAAAAAACTACAACAAAGCCATACATATCTCAACCGAACACAACCCCTTTCAGGTGGGGTTGGGATTTCAGCCATTGGGTCCCATGGATGTTGCACTACCCCTTGCGACCACCCAGGTAGACTCGTCGCATGCTCCAACTAGAGCTGACAAAGCCACCCGGTTCATTGAGCGGATCCAACACATCCACCAATAGGTACAGGATATTTTACAGAAGTCTAATGCCAAGTAAAAGCAACGCCATGATCAACACCTGGTGCCACACCAGTTTGAGGTGGGAGATAAAGTTTGGTTGCACTTGCAGAAAGAACGCCCTACAAGACCTCATAGAAATATTCATCCACTCGGTTATGGACCCTAAACCATCACCAAGGCTATGGGTGACAATTATTTTGATCTCAACCTTCCCTCATTCCTTGGCTTGCACCCAGTATTCAATATGGAACTCCTTCGACCTTGTTTTCCACCATTATTGGACACGTCAAAGATAGAAAAAAAATTGACACCAACAGATCTCAACCCTGACTGCATGGCATAAGAATCCAATGATCAAATTGTGGACACACAAGTCCAGGTCACTTTCCAACAGAGGATCCAACTTTATCGGGTTGTCAAAGCAGGGCAAAGCTTGCACCAAGGCAAGTGGCTCACCCGGGGCCAAATTCAACAGAAATTTCCTCATCTGATGGGGGAAATCAATGCAATGGAGAACATTGGTTCCTAAGGGGGGAGGATTTATCTAGGAGGTTCTTGGTGGCCACCCACCTTGTCCATCTGGCTCAAAACACTTTTTTGGCAACTAACTATTTTTAGCAATTTTTCGGTTCCTGAACTTCTGGGACTATTTTGAGGGCCTAAACGATGATTTTTCGTGATCTAGAACTTTAAAAGTAGTCAAAGGATCTCATTTACCCCCCTAAATGAATTTCCTTGTAAATACCTTTCCAATGATCTATCGTGCTCCCTAAACAAACATTGTATGCAAAAGTTACAACCCCGAGAAGTTGATGTACTAACTTACCCCAACGGGTCCCACATGACTTTTGGTGCTTCATCTCCTAGGGTTAGAGTTTTGGATGTCTAGGGTTTTGAAATTCATTTTTATGTTAAAAATTCGTTTCGAGCCTCATTGTACTAATCTTCTTGTGAATGAGCATAGTCATCACATCTCTTCTCAGAGATAAGTTGCCACTATTCTAGCAAGCTTGTTTTTAGTCTGCATTTTAAAGTTTTCAACATATTTATTATTTAATAGAAACCAAGTTTTTTTTGTATCTCTGTTATTGTTCTTTGTGTCTTTGTGTTAATATTATAAATCTGTGGTTTCATTTCGTTTCGCTCATAAATCTGGATCACCACTATTCCAAGCAACATTTTGGGGATTTTTGGGATTTTTAGAGGAGGAAAAGTGGTCCTAGATAAAAAGATAGAAATATTTATATACTCAACATTTTGCATAATCATAAATATAGACAAATTTGGTTTAATGATTTTTTTCCAAAAGTGCATAGTTTGGGAGATAGCCATTTTTTCTAAAATTTCTAAGTTTGGATTTTTTTTAAAATACAAAGTTGCAAATTCTAGATTGTTGTGGAATCTTACTAGAGCAATAGATTGAGAATATGAAGGTTGTTGTGTGTTTACCATTGTGAGTATTATCAGTGCTTGATGCAAAATTTTTATTGGTTCTTGATGGATTATCTTCTGTAGTTGAAGGAAGTTGGCCTTCGAGTGGAATTACACCAATGAAGAAAATGCACAAATGGGGTGAAAATGGATTTTTTCAGGAAGCTATAAATTTCATCCCAGAGATCAGATTGGGGAATAAGAATAGTCAATGGAAAGAGGATGTAGAGTAAAATAACCTGGAATTATTAGAATTCGAAGAGTTATGGCATAATTTTTCATGAATTGAGAAGAAAAAGGACATGTAGCATTAATTGACAAAAAATCTATATTATATATAATTCTAACAAAATTGGTTGCTTACACATTTTGTAGAATTAGAGGTATAAGAATATCAACTCAATCCCAAGATTTCATATCATAGTCATGGAGGATGCACAAGGAGCCTACAATCATGAGAGAGAAGTCAAAGGCCAAAATATTAGTGTAGGTAGTGCTAAAACAAAATCTAATGGGCATAGGAGTAGAGTGGACCCAACAAAATTGGTGGAGACTATGAGAAGTATCAGAATGGAAGTGCAGAGTTATAGTGATGACAATGAGAAGAAAATGAAATCACAAGAGGATCATAATTAAATAAATGCTCAAATGATGCAAAGCCTATATCATTTGCAGATGCAAACGAAAAATGGATCAGGCTCAAGACATGAAGAATAAGGAAAACATCATGAAAGAAGGGATAACTATAGAAGACCCAGTCACTCAAGAAGTGTTAGTAGAACTCATATACATCAATCACCTCCATACTCAACCAGTACGTTTTATGCATATGAAGAGTCAATAAGCACTCCAAAAGTTTCTCATGTTAGGCATCAAAGAAAAAGATAAGAGTTTGACAATTTACATGGAGATCTTAGTAAGCTTAAGACACTATCGTTTGATTACGAAAGAGAATTGGAAGATAATGTTGAAGTTTGGTTGCTTGGAATCAAGAAGTATTTTTAGTTGCACAACTACTCATCTAACATAGAAGCTAAGATTGCCACACACCATTTGCATGGAAAATATGTTGTGGTGGGATCTTTTGAGTACCTGTATAGATATGCAAACATACTTCAGAAATAACCCTTAATCTCAACAAGAATAAACCAAACCATTCACCAAATATTGAACACAAGAAATAGTCAAAACCCTTGAGGTAGGGTAACACCACATATTAACCTTATGGAAGGATAGCACTGATCAAACAATCCTTGCTTCTTACAATAACAATATTCTTCACTATGCTCATTACATTGCTCATCACTTCCTTATATAATACTCTCTAAGAACATTCTAGAGAAGGGACCTTTTAGAAATCCTTCTTACATTTATTCTGTTCATATTGATATATCTAACTACCATAATGGACCTCATTTAATAATATAGTGGACCTAGTCCATCTTACATCGAATGACCTCCACTAATAATACATAACCACATTCCCATTGGGTACCTCCACTAATAATACATAACCACATTTCCATTTGGTACCTCCAATAATAATACATAACCAAATTCCCATTGGGTACCTCCCTAGCTACCACATGTTACCTCCCTAGGTATATTACACTCCATCCCCCTTCACATGTTTCATCCTTGAAACATGGGATGAAACCATACAATATGACTGACTAAGAAAGGTAGCCAACTGGTACCAAGTACACCCATCCATCCATCCTAATGGAAGACGAACATGATGTCCAACTGTTATCTTTCCACCCTGATCTTGAGCCTTATCATGCATGTTGTGCCATGAAATTATTTCTCTATCCTGATATCATCCTGTAATGTTGGTATTCCTCCATGTGCCTCTTGATCAGTTTCTTTTCTAGTGTCATGCTAGTTCATAAGTGTTTTGATGCTCACGCCCTTGCCTTGATGACTATTGTTTCTCTATATGGTGTGGATGACGATATACAACAACTGTAGGAATCAATTATTTTTTCTTCAACTCTCCAACACAATGTAGTATACCTAGGGAGGTAATATGTGGTACCTAGAGAGGTACCCAATGAGAATGTGGTTATGTTTTATTAGTAGAGGTACCCAATGCGAATGTGGTTATGTATTATTAGTGGAGGCCATTCAATGTAAGGCATAATAGGTCCACTATATTATTAAATAAGGCCCACTATGGTAGTTAGATATATCAATATGAACATATTAAATGTGAGAAGACTTTCTAGAATGTTCTTAGAGATTATTATACAAGGAAGTGATGAAAAATGTAATAAGCATAGTGAATAATATTGTTATTTTAACAAGAAAAGATTGCTTGAGGAGTGTTATCCTTCCATAAGGATTAATATATGGTGTTACCCTACCTCAAGGGTTTTGACTATTTTTTGTGTTCAATATTTGGTGAATGGTTTGGTTTATTCTTGTTGAGATTAAGGGTTATTTCTGAAGTATATTTGCAGGAAATTGCAATCTATTAACCAACTGAACATTGATAAAAGTTTGCGAGAAACTAGGGTTAATAGAAACAATAACCTTTTCTTTGTGAATGCAACCATGAACTTGTAATATAGAGTTTCCACATGAAAATAAACCCTTGGTGTTCTCTTTATCAATTTTTTCAACATGATACCTCCTATCTAAAATTGATTTTTCCATTTCTTCAGCATAAATTCCCATAATCTTGTCCTGGTCCAATGATTGCCACCATGTTCTAGCATCTTTTGTGAAACCATAGTTTATATGAGATTTCCACTTCTCTTTCCATAATGACTTTTGGAACTTTATTAATTCATCAATACTAGGGCCATCATCTTTTATAGTAAAAAACATCTTACTTAGAAGAAATCTTCAACCAAAACTAGGGTTTATAAATAACTTACTGTGCAAATCGCATGGCTTTTTTTGGAAAAACCCTGAAAAAATGTCGAATTTAAAATGTTGATAACTTTACTTTCCAGACTTCATTTCAGCCGATGTGTTGTTTTTAAATTGTGTATTTTTCCAAGAGGAATCTAAATATTCATTTTTTTTTAGAAAATTATATTCATAAAGTTTCATACATGAACCTGAAGTGTGCCACCCCCTTTCTTCATTTAAAAAAAATGCAAAAAGAACACAAAATTTCTTCCCTTCTTTAGCCAAGGAAAGAGCTCTGATACCAATTGTTAAGTACCTGAATATATCCACAAATATGCTTTAGAAATAACCATTAATCTCAACAAGAATAAACTAAACCAGTCACCAAATATTGAACACAAGAAATAGTCAAAATGCTTGAGGAAGGGTAACACCATATATTAATCCATTTGGAAGGATAACACTCCTAAAGAAATCCTTGCTTGTTACAATAACAATATTCTTCACTATGCTTAGTACATTGCTCACCACTTCCTTATATAATAATCTCTAAGAACTAACCTTCTAGAAATCCTTCTCACATTTATTATGTTCATATTGATATATCTAACTACCATAGTGGGCCTTATTTAATAATATAGTGGATCTAGTCCACATTACATTGAATGGCCTCCACTAATAATGCATAACCGCATCCCCATTGAGTACCTCCAATACTAATATATAACCACATTCTCATTGGGTACCTCCATAGGTACCACATATTACCTCCCTAGGTATACTATATGATCAATTGAAGCAAGTTGAGCACATTAATGAGAGTATGATCACTTGGAAGCAATTCAAGAAATATTTTTAGCAAGAGTATATTTAAGAGAATTATTATGAAAAGAAGATGCAAGCATTATTTGAACTTAGGTTGGGGAGCATGAACATGGGAGAATATGAAAAAAATTTATTGGGATTGTTGAAGTATGTGGGGTTTATCAAGGATGAAAAGGTGAAGATACAAAGGGTTATGAGTGGATTTCCATCTTTCTATAAAGATAAGATTCAATATGATGAGCCCAAAAATTTGACTGAGACCATTAGAAAGGCTTAGTATCTTTATGAGTAAGGCAAGGGTAGAGAATATCTACAAAAATATTGGAAGGATAAGAAGAGGGATAAATATGATAAGAGAAGGAAGGGATTCAAACCTCCTTTCAACAAAAATAGTCCTAATACAAATCAACAAGATAAATCTACTAAGAATGAATCCAAGAGGGAAGAATCATTGGGAAAAAGGAGAATACCACCAATCAAATGTTGGGAATCTAAAGAATATCACATGCACATGTATTTCCCTTACAGAGAAGACAAGATGAGGACATTGCACAACATCCAAGAAGATACTACAACACAAGACATGGGCATAAATATTCCAAGAAAATATGCATCCTTGGAAGATCGACAAGAATAACACCAGTCCCTTATGATTGAGGTGGAATGTAAGATCATTAAAAAACCTATTGTTATTTTAATTTATTCAAGAGCAATCAATAGTTACATTGATCCTAAAATAGTGGAAAAATTTTAGTTGGAGAAAAGTAAGCTTGAAAACTCATGTTTGGTTCAACTAGCCACTGAAACCAAAAGAATGATCAATGAGACAGTCAAATATTGTCCAATAAATATGAATGGAGTGAATACTAATGCTGATATGAATATCATACCATTATGATGTTATGATATTGTAATTGAAATGGATTGGTCAGACAAGCATCATTCTTTCCTAGATTGCCATAACAAGACATTTACATGTCTTGATGAAGAAGGGAAGTAGATCACTATGAAAGGAATTCCAAGACCCATTTCTATAAGAGATATTTCATCCTTACAACTGAAGAGATGTTTTAGGAAAGGATGTCAATTGTATGAAGCTCACGTGGAGGAACCGAAAAATACCAAATGGGCCAAGTCTTGAAGATTATTTAGTATTGAAAGAGTTTGAGGATATATTCCAAGAAATACCAAGATTACCACCAAAGAGGGATACATATTTCTCTATTGATTTAGTACCAAGAGCTGCCCCATTGTAAAAAACTCCTTACATAATGAGTACTCCAAAATTAAAAGAGTTACAAATGTAGCTAGAAGAATTGTTGAAGAAATGGTACATATGCCCAAGTGTTTCACCTTGGGGAGCACCGATACTCTTCGTTAAAAATAAAGATGGAACATTTATATTATGCATTGACTTTAGACAACTGAATAAAGCCACTATGAAGAAAAAATTCCCTCTACCTAGAATTGATCACCTCTTTGATCAACTGAGAGGATAAAATATATTTTCAAAGATAGACTTGAGATTAGGATATCACCAAGTGAGAATCAAGGAATAAGACATTAGTTAAACAATGTTTAGAACCAGTTATGGAAATTATGAATTTGTAGTGGTTCCACTTGGATTGACCAATGCACTAGTTGCCTTTATGTTCTTAATCAATGGCATATTTAGAAATTATCTGGATAATTTTGTCATTGTGTTCTTGGATGACATACTTATCTATTCCAAGTAAGAAGAATAACATGAGAATCATTTGAGGTTGGTGCTACAAGTTCTAAGGGAACATCAACTATATGCCAAGATAAGAAAGTGTTGTTTTTACCAAGAGAAGATCCATTAATTCAGGCACATTATTTTAGAGGTATAATAGTAGATCTATAGAATATTGAAGCCATTAGAGGATGGACAGCACCAAAGAATGTTTAAGAAGTTAGATCTTTCATGGAATTAGCCAGATACTACAAAATATTTATAGCAAGATTCTCTAAAATTTATCATCCCATCACCTCTTTACAAAAGAAGGGAATTAAGTTTGAATAGACAACAGAGTGTGAAAAAGATTTTAATTTGTTTAAAAAGTTACTTACCAGTGCACCTATCTTGAAGATCGTTGACCCAAATGATAATTTTATGGTATGCACAGATGCATGTTGTAATGTCCCTTTCCAAATAAGAGATCTAGAGAGGAGGATTAATGGTGTAAACCACCCCGTTAGACTATAGCCAGGGCCAGAAAGGGGTAAACAAGGTTACTAGAGGTCACTCTAGTCAAAGGTGTTATATTCAGAAAGTGACATTGAGCTAAAAGTGGCTAAAAGTGATTTTAAGCCAATTTGAGCTAAAAATAGAACATACAAGCTAAAATTAGAAGTCAACAACGAATTAGGGTTTCATGTAGCTATAAGAGAAGGTTCAATGACCTAATTCATCATTATGTATATTTTGACTTGTCATTGAGGAGAGAGGCACATCTCAGGAGAGGTAGCTCAGTGGATTCCAGGAGGAATACACTAGTGGCTGATTTCGGTGTTGAGAGACACACCCTAGTCACCGGGGAGGTCACACTCATCTTCCATCGATCTTCAATAGAAATTTCATAGGTTGTAGTAGCAAGGGCACACTCATTCAGGGTGAGAGTGAAACTTCTGAGGAGGTTTAGTGGATCGTCTTGTCCCTTTTAGGGAGAGTTCAAAGGTTCCCCTCCAAACCATTTGAGAGGAAGACAATGCACATATTTTTCTTGGTTCCTCAAAATATTCCGACCGAGGAATCATCTGGGGCGCACTTTCTAGACATTGGAGTGCGACACTTGGGGAAGACACATTCACAGTTCCTGAGCGATCATCAGTTCAGACTCAGAGAAATCCTTCTGACCCATTTCACAGTAGACCTGGGTGATCAGTTTGAGACACACATCAATTGATTCCGATGGTGGAATCACTAGGGTGTAGTTTTCCATAGCAGAGGGGGGCACATTTCCCCCAGGGGGATCCATCCGGGGACCAGATACACCAATTGAGGTCTAGACAATCACTAGGATTGTGAGGCATAACAGGGCACATCATTTGGCATAGTTTCCAGGGATTTTTGAGAGGTATAGCCACCAGTGAAAAAATTCCAGACTTGTAGCAGTTGTCGAACGAGCTGTCATATCCGCAACAATTCTTCATCTCATCCATTTCATTCCACAACATTCTTCGGGTATCGAGTATTGTTTTAGTTCCTATTTTTATTTCGGTTAAGATCCTTTTTTCATTTATCTAGCCGAGTGATTTATTTTATTCAACCACATTTGACATTTGTACTCCACAAAGATTTCATAATATAAGCTTTGCAGTCTTTTGTCACCATTATTATTTGAATGCTCATTTATATGCTGTAAACAATTAATCCTACACACACATTGGCAGAGTTTCCTAGACTAGCCAATTTAGGAAAATTACAGTGGTATCAGAGCTTTAATCCTGCCAGCATGTGATTAAAGATGATGAGTGCAATAGAGGATCCAGGGGGCCGTGAGCACGTAGGTGACGAATATGTAACTTACAACAGACGCAAGGAGGGAAGACCTATACCTGATTTCCCCCCTTTTCCTCCCAGATTAGAGGAAGAGGAAGAGGCACATAGGGAAGTAGAGAGAAGGGTAGAGATTGAGGCTGCGCATGAGGCAGAGAGGATGTTAGGAGACAAATATGAGAGATCAGAGGGTAGTGGTAAGACCCCCATGGACCGAGAGGCAACCTTCATGCAGGTACTAGAAAATTTGGTAGTTAGTCAACAGGCCACGACTTAGTCCTTGGCACAAATGGCTGATAGATTGGCTATAGTGGGAACCCCAGGCACACAAGCCCCACATGTAGCACATGGGAACTTAGGGGAAGGCAGTAGAACCCATTCTCCTACTCACACATACACCTCTTTGAGTAGGATTCCCAGACCATTATTCCCCAGTTTCCAGAGGGCACCCCTAGTGACAACACAACAATCGATAACACAGAGGCCACCCACTCAGGCGAAGGACATTGTAGAGTACATGAAGGAGTATGTATCATTGGTCCATGAATTCCATCAAGACATGCCCTTAGTCAATTATTGTGGTCTCAGACTCAAGAATCGCCCCAGAGAGACAGAAAGAGGAGGACAACAACAACAACAGGGACATAAGATTGAATTCATCCAAAAATTTGGTAAAATCACCATACCTTCTTTTTAAGGATCGTCCAAATGCTCCGCTAAAGCTTGGGTACAAAATCTAGACACATACTACAAGCTCAACTAGATGACCGAGACAAAGGCCATCAATTTCGCTACCCTACACTTGGAGGGAAAGGCACACAAGTGGTGGCATCATGGATTGGTGACGTTGGGACATAGTCACATCACCTCCTATAGGGAGTTCATAGAGAGACTCATGGATAGGTTTGACAGGAGGGATACCGAGATCCACTTCAGAGATGTATCCCAATTGAGACAAACTGACACAATAGAGGCATTCATCAAGGAGTTTCAGTGGGTAGTAGTGGCATTGAAAGATATATTAGAGCCCATGATGATCATGTTATTCACAGAGGGACTCATAGAGCCCTTGAGAGGATGGGTGAAGGCATACAAGCCTCACACATTGCAGGATGCCATCTTACACACTCGAGATTTGGAAAATTCAGTTCCAAAGACTAAACCCTTTTCCAGACCCTTCGTACCACAAAAGGACCGAGATAAGAAGCCATCCCAGAGATAATGGAATGGCAAGGAGAAACTAGATGATTAGACAAGGTGAGATCTTATGAGGAAGAATATTTGCTTCAACTGCAGATACCCTTGGGTCCTAGGCCATAGGTGCATGGGCAAGGGAGAGATTTATTATATTGAGGTGGCAAAATACAATGTGGATAGTGAGGAGGAGGAGCATGAGAGTGGATCCACTATCTCAGAGGAGGAGTCAACACATGTAGGGAAGTAGCCTCCTTGTAGACCATAGACACCGGCATGGGCACACCCACCAGTAGTTCCACATCCTCCTGAGTAGGGTAACAAACAAAAACCAACAAAGGGAGGAGTCATAGTGACCCTTTTTGGTGTTCCCATGTATGTTACCCTCTGGATCAGAATGGCTATTCAGGGACAATTCCCACAACTTCATTGACACTTCATTGGTATCGAGACGGGAACTTCAGACATAGGAGTTTGAGGGGTTTGATGTTGTAGTAGTAGATGGCCATATAGTGGAGTGTCTAGACAGAGTTCTAGACTTGGAGATAAAGTTAGGAAACTACACTGTGAGAGACACATTTTATGTGGTTGACCTATCTGACACATATGTGGTATTGGGAGTCTAATGGATGATCACCTTGGGAAAAATCACCACCAATTACCAAACCTTAGAGATGGGGTTCAAAGATAGTGAAGAGAAGAGGGTTTTTCTGAGAGGGAAGTCAATAGGAGCACCCATGACAGTTTCAACCAAGAGGGTGGAGAGGATATTCAGACATGGGGAGGTATCATCTGCCATAGAGTGCTTGATCATTACACATAAGGATTCACAGGGTCAGCAATAGTATCATACATAGATCATGAACTTTTTGGGATGACATCATCAGGTTTTTGGGTCAATTCAACCAGGGAGACCACCTGACAGGGGGTTTGAGCAAACCATTTAGTTGGAGGAGGGGGTCAAACCTATGATCACCCCACCCTATTTTCATCTTAGGAGGTTCAAGGATGAGATAGATAAATAAATTAAGTAATTGCTGGCGATGGGACACATCAGACCTAGCAACAGTCCATTTTCTTCTTCAGTTGTCTTAGTTCTGAAGAAGGATGGTACCATGAGGATGTGCATTGATTACCGATCCTTGAACAAGAAAACCATCAAGAATCAATATCCCATCCCTCGCATTGATGAGTTGATGGATGGGGCAGTTTTCTTCTCGAAGATTGATCTACACTCTGGGTATCATCAGATCAACATCCGTGAGGAGGACATAGAGAAGACGACATTTCAGTGTCACTTTGGACATTTCAAGTTCCTGTTTATGCCATTTGGGCTAACCAATGCACCAACTACATTTCAGTATTGCATGAATCACATCTTCAGGGATCAATTGAGGAAATCAGTATTGGTTTTCTTCGATGAAATCTTGGTCTACAATAAGACATGACAGGAGCATATGAGGCACTTGGATGAGGTATTGAGCATCATGGAGGCATAGTCACTATATGCCAAAGAGTCCAAGTGTGAGTTCAGTATGACAAAGATACTTTACTTGGGCCACATAATCAATGCATAGGGGGTACATGTTTACCAAGAGAAGATCAGGTCCATTCTAGATTGGCCAACTCCCAAGAGCGTGACAGAGTTGAGGAGTTTCTTCGGGCTGTGCAGCTATTACAGGAGGTTTGTCCAGGGTTTTTATCAACTTGGAGCACCACTAAAAAATCTTACCAAGCATGGGGATTTCATCTGGACTGATGAATCATATAAAGCCTTTGATCACATGAAGGAATTCATGGGCACTTGTCCAATGTGGGCATTACTAGACTTCACTTTTCCATTTGTACTAGAGTGTGACGCATCCGGTAAAGGGTATCAGGGAATTTTTGATGTAGAGGACACCCCATTGTATTTGAGAGAAGTAAACTCAGTCAGCTCGAGAGCTTTTACTCCATTTATGACAAGGAAATGATGGCAATCATGCATACCTTGACCAAATTCAGACAATATTTGGTGGGCAACAAATTCGTGGTAAAAAAAGATCACAACAACTTGAAGTATTTCCTTGAGCAGAAGGAACTCAATGAGAACCAATAGAAATGGGTGGCGAAGGTACTTGCATTTGAATTTGTCATAGAGTATGTCAAGGGGAAGAAGAACATTGTGGCGGATGCATTATCGAGGAGATATGCAACATGTTCTTTGATGGAGATTTCAACAGATTGGAAATCCCACTTGTTAGTGGAATATTCCAAGAAAATTTTTCCTTGTGAGGATATGGATGGGAAGATACATGATGATAGGTATAGGGTCATTGACGATGTCATATTTTACAAGGACAAAGTCTAATTAGCACCAGATTCAGGGCTCAAGAAGAAGATCCTCACAACAGTCCATGATTCACCACTAGCAAGCCATCAGGGGTTTTTCAAAACCTACAAACAAATCAGGGAGAGGATCTCATGGAAGGGCCTCAAATAGTACATTATGAGACACATTAATGAGTGTGTGACTTTCTAGCAGGACAATTTAGAGCATACTCTTGCAGCAGGCTACTTCAACCACTTCCCATTCCAGAGCAGAAATGGGAAAGTATATTGATGCATTGTTAGGAACCAAATATCAATATAGCATAGAAAAACCTCATAATAAGTACTCAATGCCTTGAAAAAGAGAGAAATTCAGATAATAATCCTCTTTGAGGGGGAAACCTCCTTATGCCCACATAAATGTTCAAATACAAGATGATTCCAAATGAAAATGTCTCCTTGGTATATATAGGATACTAGGAGGTATGATTATAACTAATGGACTAAAGACAACACAAATAAAATAACATTACTAATGTAATATGCCCCAATTAAGGGGTAATGAGCCACTATTTAGGGCTTAACATGCCCGTCCCCTTGAGACAAGTGTTGTCTGCAACACTTGAGTAACTCTAGATGCTTTTGTATAAAAAAATCATCTTCCCAAGTGGAATCTTCAGTCGATAGTTTCCTCCATTTAATGAGATACTCTGAAATGGATCTATTCCTTAGCTGGC
>ML818506.1:15512-30921 GCA_009831015.1 Picea engelmannii | reverse complement strand
TTGATGTATGCAATGGTTTGTACTAGACCAAACATTGCACATGAAGTGGAGTTTTGAGCAGGTATATGTCAAAACTAGGGAAGGAGCATTGGACAACAATAAAAAGGGTTTTCAGGTATTTGTGTGGCACTTCTAGCTATGGATTGTGCTATGAAGGAAGAACATGATTGGAGAGAGTGGTGGATATACATGGATTTTTGGATGTAGACTGGGCAGGAGATCTGGATCATAGGAGATCTACAAGTGGGTATGTATTTAACCTGTTTGGAGGAGCAAAAGACAGGCTGTAGTGGCACTTTCAACTACAAAAGATGAATACATGGCAGCCACTCATGCAAGTAAGGAACCAATATGGTTACAAGTATTGTGTTCAGGTATTGGGTTGGTACAACAAGCTATAAGAATAGACTGTGACAGTCAGAGTACAATTTTTCTGGCAAAGAACCCAACTAATCATTCAAAGACAAAACATATTGATATTCAATATCACTTTGTGAGAGACATGGTTGAAGAAAAGAAAGTATTGCTGATGAAGGTGGACACTTTGAAGAATGTTGTAGATTCATTAACAAAATCTGTGAGCACTAAGAAGTTCTCTTGGTGTAGAGGATCCATGGGCATTGCTGCCTTGGATTGTTGAATATGTAACCTTGTAACCCCCTGTGTGCAAAGAAAACAACAAGTGGGAGAATGTTGGGTATGTGTTATATTATTTTCATGAGTAGTAGTGTCTGAGAGTCTGTGCCGGGTGTGCAGGGGGGTTAGAGATTTTTTTTTTTTTTTTTTTTTTTNGATTTTTTTTTTTTTTTTTTTTCCGCATCGGGACCGCATTTTCGGGACCACATTATATTTAGGTGGTTTTTCGGCACATGGTTTCTTTGCCGATGGTTTTCTATTTCCGGTTAAGAAATTAGGGTTTTGGACTAATCTAGGTCATTGGGTTAGGGTTTTGGATGCCGCTGGCTCCTATATGTATTTTGTATTGTAAACATTGTAACATAATGAATGAATATAGAATATGCTGGTTTTCCCGGTTTGGGTTTCCAAGGGAAAAATCTATGTGTAATGTTTGTATTTTCCATTGTATCTTTTCTGTTCTTTTCTGAATATCTGTTTGCAATAGATATTGTACAAGGTTAAAATTTACAGTAACAACTCACACTATTGTATTCTCCTACATTGATGCCATCGCATGGATACTAAAGAATGTGGATTTGGGGAATAGGTATGTTTGCAATTCCAAGGGAGAACCTATAGCTTCATTTTTATCTAAGGACTTTGCAAAATTTATCATCTGAAGAAGGGAATCGAGAACCTAAACAACAAACTTCTTGTTGAATTTAAGCACACAACCAATGAATTATGCTATATCCGGTACAAGCTAAATAAGAAGTTCAAACTCATGCCCATCGATGGATATCCCACCACCGCACTTAGAAAACCTTATTAATACATGGTTTCCATGTTATGAAATCTATACAGGGAACAAGATGCCTCCAAATCACCCCTATCATATATGTCGTTGATTTACTACTGCGCAAACAAATATTTTTGTTCAACTGGGATGATATCCTATCAACAAACCTCATAGAAGCCATCACAAAAGTCTTAGGATCCTACCCTTGGACCTTCCCAAGATTCCACATGTCATCATACCTCATAGACATAATGTGTGTGGCCCACCACTACCCAAACATGGGCTGGGCATGGAAACCAATAGACACAACCATTCATATATACTACAAAGTGCTCTGGGAGAATACGTACATAACATAATACCAAGAGATATGCGAGCACTTCCTGGCTTCACTATATGAGTTCATATTTTTCACTCCAACCCCATGTATGACAGATAAAGTAATAATTGTGATCAAGAGAACCAGGGATTCATACTTGATGGAACATGAAACTCATATTCAGGTGTATGGCACCATGAAAGACCCCCATATTTTTCCTTAGTTTGTACTAGACAAGCTAGTACTGCAAGAAGTAGCTTACCAAATGGTGATCAACAAGGTCATAGGGATGATTTACCGAGATAAGAAAGCTATATGGCCACCTCTTCCATTTTATATTGGTGCCTACTTCTTTTCTAACACAAAGAAGGTCCATGAAGAAGTGGATATAATGTTATCATACCACTTTGTAGAGAAGAGGTTCAAAATGAATGACCCGAAGAATTTTTTCAAAGAACACTTTAACAAGTTAGGCATGCCCCGGGAATACACCTCATAGGTTTAGGATGAAGAGGGATACATTGCAATGCTAGGACCTATGACGAAGTCACCTTCAGGAGATGAGGAAAACCCATCGAGAGGTTCACAGATGAAGAGAAAGCAATATAAGAGTCCAGAAAAAATCAAGAATAAGAAACAGTGGAAAAGGGATCCTCTAGAACCACATTCGTGCAATCGGGATTAACTGAAGAAGAAGAAACAATATCATATAAGAAGAGGATAAAAAATGAAAAGGTTCAGAAGAAGAATAATGACGCTACCGAGAAGAAAACATAGATTGTAGAGGAGGCTAAAGCCAAGGCCGATGCATAAACATCCATTGTAGAAGCAAAAGAAAAAGAATCAACCAAGAAGGAAACAACAACAAAAAAAGAATCCTTAAAAGGTAGCTAAAGAGGCAACTAAAAAGGAATATAAAGAGGCATCTGACAAAGCAAGAGAAGAGGAAAGATAGAAGGACGCTGAAACAAGAAATGAGGAAGTTTAACCAATGGAAAATAATATCCCAGATATATCAACAAAAAGTGACAATGGACATACACCACTCAATAGGTTAGGTTTGAGACTTTGTACTCCATTCAGACCAAGTGAAGTACCCAACCTAAATAAATTCACATACGACAAAGTGTCTGGTAGGATTGTGCAGAAGCTTGTGAAGAAAGTATTGGTGACCGGGGGGAATATGATTTTAGTTCTCATTCAAACCCCCATTACAAGAAATGTCATCGAAGATCTAGTTTCCATAGAATATGATGGTTCCTCTTTCATGAATACAATAGAGGATAACATCTGAAAGCTACAACAAAAAAACCTAGAGAAATAAGCAAGGATCAGGGAGTTGGAGGAGAAGTTGCATCAAGTAAATATTGATGATGGAAACCTTAAAAGATTGAAAACAAGTACAAAGAATGTCGGGATGGAATTAGAGGAAGCTATAATCAACATGTATTCCCACATACACATGTTCCAGGATATAGCTACCACCATAACAGATAAACATAGCAGGGTGAAAACTAAAATCACATAATTCAACACTATTTGTATGGGAAGACATGAACAGTATTGACACATGGATTGCAGAAAACCCGGATGCACCAGCTGATCTTCATAACCCCTCTGTTAGGGAAATAAAAATACAAATCTATGCATTGGAACATTTTTAGCGAGTGAGACAAAGGAAAGATAGAGAAATAACTAGCTCAATGACAATATGTTCACACTTACACAAGGAGGCACAATAATTGATCAAGATATGTTGACTACCCTAGTTAGAGGATATTGGAAAGAACATCATAATGGAGGAATTGGTCGACATTATACAAGACAACACAAGTCATAGACGGGAGGTCATTGAGTTAGTCACCAAAGTAACAATGGAATTAATATAACAACACCTCATTCAACTAACTAAAGTCCATACTATGGTTCAAGCATTCATGTCTACATTATCAAAGGATATGTATACCCTAGATGACATCGTATCCATGCATAAAGCTACCTTAGAAGAGCTATCATACCGCATACTTGTATCTCTATATGATTAATTGCAAATTTTTACAACATACATCTGGGATAAGGGTCCATGATAAAAGAAAAAATAACAATCTGAAATTGTTGTCAATCACATCCTATTTTGTCTTTTTTCCAACTACCCTCAATTTTGTCTTTTCCCCCCGTGTGTTGCAATCCTAGGAAAGGAAGTCGAAAGATCACCTTTTGTAATAGTTTCTTGGGTGGAAATACAAGAAGTCACAAGGGATTTATGAAAAATAATATAAATAGGGGAAGAGATCCAATTTGAAAGGGATCTTCAAGATTTGTATACATTCTAGAACTCTTTTTGGAAAAAATACTTGGTTAATGAATATTTAGAATCTCTTAGGGCCAACTTTATAAAAAGGAGAACAACTTGCATGTGTTGTTGTTTTGTTGTGAACTATTTTAGGCAGAATGTGTGTTGTTCACATGGACTGTAAGGATTTGTTTTATTATATACTAATCTAACGCAATCTATATATCTTTTGCATTCTTGTTATTTCTCTTTATCTTTCATATGTAATGTGTATATGAGTTGTGAAGTATGTGGATAATATATTTTGGACTTTTCTTGTTATATATATTCTGCATGCATGTGTTTCTAACTTTTCATCTTCATTACAACTATATTAGTGAAGTTTCCAGTATATTTTAGTTTCAATATAGCTCATTCGGTTACGACAACTCTCTCCTAGATAGGATATGATAAAATAGAATAAAAGTAGATTATATGTCTTTTCATGCATAGTCTTCATATACATATTTACATTGCATAACCATACACATTCACCCTCACAACTTGTAATGGAAGTCATGCCAGAATCCGAATGTGTCTCCTAAACCAAATGGTGGATAGTCTAACTAGGACTTTGTATTGGGGAGTACCCCTCACTGTTTCTAGACCATTCAACCCCATCAACAGAAGGTAACAAATAATTTACCTAGACTCTTATTTTTATAACCCTAAATTGCACCATACATGCTTACCTGGCATCAGGCCATCTCAAATCCCTTCTTTGCCAAAGCATTGCTAAACAACTCTTTAAAAATCCTCTTTTATAAAGGCCCACATGCCCTACTCCACTACTACATGCGTGTACACGCTAACTGACCTCAAACAGGCCACGTGGACTGACAAAAGCATGA
Organism: Picea engelmannii; assembly: GCA_009831015.1. NCBI lineage: Eukaryota > Viridiplantae > Streptophyta > Pinopsida > Pinales > Pinaceae > Picea > Picea engelmannii. The sequence continues at coordinate 26,002 of ML818506.1, read as the reverse complement.
AAAAAGGAAATTTTCCAAAGGAAAGCTATGGGTGAGTTAACTGAAACTCCCAGCCATGCATGACCGAGGGTTCATCCAAATACCTAGCTCCTTCTAGCCTATAAAAGGAGGGGTAGGGGTCCCATTTGGAAGGAGGAAAAATATAGAAAAGAAACTCTACCCATTTGCATATTCCCATTGTCCCAACCCTTTAGCCTTCATTGTGCCAAAGGAGATACAAAGAAAAGTAGTTTGAGGATAGTCGAAGAAGAGCCTAGGATCAGGTTTGCAGAGCGGTGGCCGGTCTCAAATTTTGTAAGTTGACTCATTCAAAGTAATAAATAAAGTGATTTTCCCGTCCCAATTCATGAGTTATTCATAATTTTCTAAGTACATGTTTGAATTTCTAACCCGTTATTCTATAGGTAGTATGCATGTGTAGTTGTTTCTTGTATTGTATGCAGGTCGGCATTGGAAAGGAGAACCATGAACAAGTAATCAAGTGCGACAAGGGATCGACATCAAACGCCTGGAACGAGGTAGATTGATCTAGCCACACATTTACTAAAAATAAATGGGATTTAAGTCTGGGGATGAAAGTAGAAAGTAGATTTTCTATAGGTCATATCTGCATGTAAAGTCTAACCCTATTTGCTAGTCCGTAAGGAGATTTCCCTCACAACACTTATTTCCCCAGGAGGCATGGTTTCACCATTGAGAGGAAATGAATATTCATGGTAATTTCCAAAAATTGGAAATGTGTGGAATCTACCAATGGAGCTATCCAAGTCGGTGTAGAGCATCTGAAAGAGGGTCTCTTAGGAAGGACAATGCACATCGGTTCTTTCTTGAGAGTTTGGAAGCACAGGATGCACTATAACAATGAAAATCAGTTTGGTGAGTTTTTTATCTACCCTATCATGGTGCGTCTGGAAATAGTGAGGCACATCAGTACTGTGTAATGTTTAATGCCACCGGTGCGCTTTATTGGGTGCGTGTAACTTTTACTATAAAGTATAGCGGTTCTTTTGAACATTGACGTACCAGTTATTTATTATTTATGTATGCACCAGTGAGTATCAACCTTAAAGGGGCACCAATAAAAAAACCTCTATAAAAACCTTTGGTCGCCCACCTCCACTAAATACCTCCTCTATAAAAAAAGAAGGTATATATTTTTCAGGAAGATTCCTTAAAAACCTTCGCAAGAAGGTGTTCTCCTTATAGTGTATACCATGACCTAGACGATGACCTAGACCTAGACTTAGATCTATACCTAAAACTATACCTAGACCTAGACCTCACCTAGACCTAGACCTAGATAAGGAAAGGCAAGGCAAGACATGACAAGGAAAGGCATTGAAAGACAACACAAGGAAATGTAAGGAAATTCTAGATATGGCAAGGAAAGGATAGACATGGCATGGCAAGACAAGGAAAGGAAAGGCATGGAAATACATGGTAAGACCTAGACCTAGATCAAATTGATGGATTAGAGGAAGAAAATTGATTATGTATGTGAGGGGTGTTGCTAATAAAATCAATGATGTTCACTAAGCAATAAAAGTAAATTAAATGCATGGCAATGAAAGAAAAGTCTAGACATGGAAAGTCAAGGAATGACAAGGAAAGGTAATGGTCATGGTATAGGTCTAGTTTTAGGTCATGGTCTAGGTCTGGGTCTAGGTCTAGGTCATGGTCTAGATCTAAGTCAAGGAAAGGAAAGGCAAGGTAATGCAAGGAAAGGAAAGGTATAGGTATAGGTATATGTCTATGTCTACATATATATCTAGGTCTAGGTCATGGTCTAGGTCTAGGTATAGTTTATGGTCTAGGTCTAATTCAAGGCAAGGAAAGGCAAGGCAAGGTCTAGGTATAGATCTAGGTCATGGTCTAGGTATAGGTCATATTCCAGGTCATCGTTTAGGTCTAACACAAGGTAAGGAAAGGAAATGCAAGGAAATGGTAAGGCACAGAAAGACAAGGCAAGGAAATGGTAAGGCAAGGAAAGAAAAGGAAAGACATGTCAAGGAAAGGCATTGCAAGACAATGAAAGGTTATACATGGCAAGGAAGTGAATGGAAAGGTGTAGGTCTAGGTCATGGTCTAGGTCTAGGTCATGTTCTAGGTCTAAGTCAAGGCAAGGAAATGTAAGGCAAGGAAAGGCATGGAAAGGAAAGGAATGGCAAGGTCTAGGTATAGGTATAGGTCATGGTCTAGGTATATGCCTAGGTATAGGTCATGGTCTAGGTCACGATCTAGGTGTAAATTACAACAAAGAAAGGAAAGGAAATGAAAGGTAAGGCAATGCAAGGTAAGGAAATGAAAGGCATTGTAATGCAATGCAAACAAATGTAAAGACAAGGAAAGGAAAGGAAAGACATGGAAAGGAAAGACATGGAAAGTCAAGGAAAGGATAGACATGGAAATGACAAGGCAAGGTCTAGGTCTAGGTCATGGTCTAGGTGTAGGTCTAGGTTTAGGTCATGGTCTAGGTATAATTCAAGGCAAGGAAAGGAAAGACAATGGCAAGGAAAGAAATTGGAAATTCAAGTCTAGGAAATTCAAGGAAAGGAAAGGCAATGTCAAGGCAAGGCAAGGCAAGGAAATACATGGCAAGGAAAGGCATGGCAAGGAGAAAGGAAATGCAAGGTGATGCAAGGAAAGGCAAGGATGGACATGGAAATGCAAGGAATGGAAAGGAAAATTCTAGGTCTAGGTCTAGGTCTTGGTTTAGTTCATGCTTATGTTCTAGCTATTTTAATTTTACAATGACATAGTTTTTTCCTTTTTGGGATAATGATGAGAAATTTTGGAACATTATACTTCATGTGCTGGAATAATAATATTTAAATATTGTTGGAAAATAAACTTCTAAACCTAAATTTTTATTTTGTCACACATAATTCACGTAATAATGCTCACATTGTGAATCATTAAGTACTTATGTGATGAACTCATAACTTTGCATTCTTTTACTCATATTCATGATTCATTTCATGCCCATAATGGGCTTATGATGGATTTAGTTGCAAGGACAAAATATAAGTTCAGTTGAGGACATTGGATGGTGAATGGATGTTATTGTTTTAATTTTAATTTCACATATTACATCATTGCAAATACAAGGCAAGGCTAGACATGGAAATGCAAGGCATGGCAAGGAAATACTTAACCTTGACCTAGACCTACACCTTTCCTTGCCTTGCCTTGCCTTTCCTTGTCTTGCCATGTATTTTCTTGCCCTTTATTGCAATGCCTTTCCTTGTATTTCCTTTCCTTGCCTTGCCTTGGCATGGAAAGGAAAGGAAAGAGATGGAAATGAAATACATGGAAAGACAAGGCAAGGAAAGACACTACAAGGCAAGACAAGGAAATACATGGCAATAAAATGCATGGAAAGGCACAATACAAGGCATGAACTAGACCTTTCCTTGCCTTTCCATGTCTTACCTTGCCTTTCCTTGCCTTGTCTTTCCTTGCCTTTCCTTGTTGCGCCTAGCCTTGGAAAGGCATGGAAAGAAAAGTCAAGGCAAGACAAGGAAAGGAAAGGAAAGGAAAGGCAAGTAAAGGAAATGCATGGTAAGGCAAGGAATGTCAAGGCAAGGAAAAGCATAGAAAGGAAAGACAAGGCAAGGCAATGCAATGATCTACATGGTAAGGAAATACATGGAAAGGAAAGGATAGAAATGGAAAGCCAATGAAAGGAAATACTAGAGATGGAAAGGAAAGGTGTGGCAAGACATGGAAATACCTAGACCTATACCTAGACCCTCTCAACATGTCTTGCCAACGCAAGGAAAGGAAAGGAAATGCATGCAAATACATAGACCTAGACCTATACCTAGAGATATATAAAGCATGGCAATGAAAGGCAAGGCTAGACATGGCAAGGAAAGGCAAGGGAAGGCTAGACATGGCAAGGCAAGGTAAGGCTAAACATGGAAAGGAAAATAATGAATAGAGATATAATATCTACAAAAGTTTGCATACATCCTTTACTTTAAGAACACAATCCTTCAATATGGTTAGAGCCCAATTTTACTAATATTGGGTTTACTCTTACCAATATTAATGTAGATCAAAATGATGGATTTAAAACAAAGTTTGGACATGTGTTTGGAGTCCACATCTTGGATTATATTAGGTTCAATTCCTTTGAGAGTCGCATCCTGATCATGTTTTTGGAAAGAGAGAAATTCCTCACAATAGTTACTGAAGTAGTTACCTACCAAAATACACCATTGAATATCCAAAAAAACATCTAATACAATACCCATGATGTATAATTCATATTGGAGGATATAGTCATTCTTAGAATGCTCCACTTTGTGCATGACAAGCTCACATTGAATATGTTTTTGGCCTGTAATGCTAATGAGGAAGTGTTTATAAGTATATATATGGAGGCCAAAATGCTTAACCTATTTCATAACAACAATGTTTAGTGTACTTTAAAGATCAACATAACAAAGACACTTTGTTGTTTAATATGGGAATAAAACTTGGAAGTATCAAATATACCCAAACTAGTCATGGAAAAGAGGGAGACTAACGGTTCTCCTATTTATAATGGTGGAGATGGATGGCCCACATGGAAAGGAAACACATGGCAAGGCAAGGCATGGAAAGGAAAGGTAAGTATAGAGAATGATCCAAGTCAATATCGGTGGCCACCCACCTTTTCCAACTAGATCAAAATAGTTTTCTGGCAATTTTCATAATTTACTATTTTTGGTAGTTTTTCGGGTCTTGAGCTTCTAGAGCCGTTTTGAGGCCCTAAACGACATTTTTTGGGCATCTTTTCCAGCGAATACTAGTAAGCTCCTATCCCTAATATTCGATATCAGTAGTTGTCGTAATTGGATAGAACATTCTAGCGATGTATCATATGCGTCAAACATAGATCATATGCAAAAGTTACGACCTCGAGAAGTTGTTGTACTGACTTACCCAAATGGGACCCACATGACTTTTGGTGCTTCATCTCCTAGGGTTAGGTTTTTGGATGATTAGGGTTTTTGACATTCTTGTTTATTGTAAAAAGGCCTTCAGAGCCTCATTGTATTCATCATCTTGCGAATCTGAGTAGCTGTCACATCTCTTCTCAGAGATAAGCTACCACCATTCTAGCGACTCTTTCACTCTGTATTTTTACAGTCTTTGTACATTTCTTTCATTAATATAAATAATGTATTACTGTATCTCTGTGTTTATGGTTGCATCTCTAATACGTTTCTGTTATATTATTGGATATCTGTGATATCTCTGTGCATTTCTTTATTATATCTCTTCTCTCATTTCATGTCGAAAATAATTTGGATCAGAGGTATCAGAGCAGGCTGCTCTTGATCATTTTTCAGTGCATGTCCCTGACGAGGTCCAAGTATAGAAAGTTGGGTCTCGATCTTGTCTCTCTTTAAGAAAATCGCTCTCTCACGCCCAAGTAACCCTCCATGGTGAAAGAAAATAAAAATGATGGAGCAGATGATCCTATTAGTCTGTTGCTTGAGAAATATCTCACACGACAGAGGGACGAAATGATGGAGAATTTTTCCCACATCCTTCAATTCCTGTCTATAGCAACATGCACATCTTCATCAAACAACCAATTTGGAAGCACCTCTCCTTTCAAGGTGCAGGTTAATTTTTATAATCCCGTATTTGAAGTTCAGATAGATGCGGATGCCCTAGACAAATGGTTAAATATGTTAGAAGGCTATTTCTCTGTTCATAATTTTTCCAATAGGGAAAAGATAACTCTGCACTCCTTAAAGAGCTCCCCCATATCAAACATTGGTGGGAAATTTACTGGGAGAAACGTTCCACAGAGGAGTCTGGAATATGTGGGGTCGAACCCACTTGGGATTGTTTTGTGGATGTAGTAAAGGAACAATATTACCCTGTTGAAAACTATGAGGACTAGTACGTGAGATGGACCACACTGCAGAAAGAGTGGGGCCAAGCGGTCCCAGAGTTCATCGATACCTTCCATACCTTGTGCACCAAGCTGGCTATCAAAGACTCTGAATGACATTTGGTTTTGAAATACCATGGGGCTCTACACATATACATCCAAACTGAAATGGATTTTTTGGACATCTCATCAGTCAGTGTTGCTTATCGATATGTTGTTAAAATCAAGCAGAAATTTAAGAACCAGAAAAAATGGGAGTTCGAGTATGAAAATACGCAAAAACCAAAGTATAACAAAGACAACCATAATAAACAGTCTCCTGAAAACCAGTCCAAGCCACAGGAAAAGAAGGATCACGGGAAGACAAAGAAGGACACTAGAAAATGGTGGGATTTCCACAAAATCCCCTGGAAAAACACCGATGAATGTCATTCAAAATATTCATTGGTGGTCGATATCAAAGAAAATGAGTCGAACCCTGATTGAGAATCTAATTCTAAAAATACTGGTAAAATACATATCATCGATGCAGACCCCAATGCTATTGTCACGACTGCAACAATTCAACCAAAAGAACCAACAGATCCTAAAGAGGGGGAGTACCTTTTTCATTCACACATGTGGGTGAAGGGGACCCCGCTTCATTTTATTGTTGATAGTGGAACCCAAAAGAACCTCATCTCAATAGAATTCGTCAAACAGTTGGGATTGTTGACAACACCACACCCACAATCATACAACATCGGGTGGCATCGCCAGGGACAAGATCTTCATGTCATCCAACAGTGTCAATTGTCATATGACATCCAACCCTTCAAGGATGAGGTATTATGTGATGTTTCCCCATTGGATGTATGTGATGTTCTCTTGGGCCAGGGATATATGTGGAGACACCATGTTGTTTATGAGTCTCGATCCCGCAGTGTCATTGTTTCTCTCAGGAGTCATCTCTACAGAATACCAAAGTTAGTTTTGACTATTGTTCCACCTAAACAGTGCTACAAGGTAGTATCTCATACTGCAAAATTCATCTTCTCCACAATCTGTTCAAAATGGGAACAAAAGGACACTGCAACCACTACAACCTCGCCCCAAGCACCTTCTATCCAACATAAGCAGGTTGACAAGGTTCCAACAAAGTGCAAAGATTCCTTCTGCACACATTCCTCTCATGTAGCTTGACTTGTTCAACAAAATTAGCCTCAACAAGTTCATGACAACCTACAATAAGCTAAGAAACACAACTTCTCCAACAAGGAAAGCAACTCATCAAGATGCAGATTCAACAAATGTTTTTCCCTCTCCCTTGCGCACTCAACACAATGTATACAATTGATTCCTAAGGAGGGAGGATTGATCCAAGTGGATATCAGTGGCCACCCACCTTTTCCAAATGGCTCAAAACTATTTTCTGGGAATTTTGGTAATTTACTATTTTTGGCAGTTTTTTCGGGTCCTGAACTTTTGGAACCGTTTTGAGGGCCTAAACGAAAAGTTTTGGGCATCTTTCTCCACCGAATATAGGTCCTGTTAGTCCCTAAAGTTGCACTTGAATGTGAGAGGGCAAGCTAGGGCATCATTCATTTATTGCAAAGTATTTTTAAGGTTTTATGATTTGGTTTTTTGTAGGGTTGTTGAAAAGTGGGTAAAGATTACAACATGACATGAAAATCAAGATCAGAACATATCATATCCCATTGGCTGAATAATAAGTAGAAACATAGATGGATTAAACTAATATAGGAAAAAGGAAGATGAAGTCTTCAATTTGTCAACTTCACATGAATTCTCGTCTCAAAATGTCATAAAGAAACAAGATATTCAGCTTGATATCAAAACATGAAAATTATCTCTACAGTAAATTTTTCACTGTATAAATTAACAATCAAGAATAAAAAAGCATTGCAATCTGAATATGAATTCAAGCATGTATAAATAAATAACAGAGTAGAAAAATAGGGTCTAACCATTCATATGCCTTTGCTATTAAGTGTCAAATTGAACATAAATGCCTTTTACAATGAGCTTCACAAAAAGTCCCTTGGATCTCCAAATTTTCGACCATCACATAATCTTTCCTCTGTCTATTTAAACTATCTATACAACTTCCATATCCTATCATCTAGTATATCTTTAATGACTAGATTTGAATAGTATCTTACTACTAAGGTAGTTCACTCAAAATGAGTTTCTACAATCCCAAAATATATCACAACTCAACAGCTTGATATTGCAAAATATTACCATCATTTACATTTGACTCTACAAAATAGGAATTAAGTTTGATCTTGTAAAACAGATCGAGGTCTTAGCATCTCACTGACCAAAAATGAGTAGCTTTGACATATTTTCTGGAAAACATTTAAATCATAATTGTAGCAAATTTCCATGTTACCTTTAGGATATAATCACAACAGTAACTTTAGTATTTTTCTATTTGAGCTTTGTGGTAAGCATGACATTGTGCCAATAGAGTCTGAAATTAATCTCCCTGAGTTCTTTGAGCAATTCCCTTTGCTATTTCTTATTCTTTTTAAAACCCTGAATCCTTTCTTGTTGGCGAGCATTCCATTGTTCTATCTGTGCCTTTTTTTCCTTTAATTATCTTATTGTTTTCTGAAATTCCTTGATCCTTTCTTTATCAGTTCTGATTTTAACTCTAAATCCAGAGCATTCTTCAAAAGCTGTAGGTTCATTCAAGTTTAGGGACACTTTGGGTTTCTTTGCTTCAACTTGGTAATTTGAAACTAATCTTGAGCTATCTTCTTGACCAGAACTTGCTAAATCTATTACTTTGGGCACATCTGATATGCGATCTGAGTCTTCTAGGTGACCCTGTTTATCCTTAGAAGTTTCACTGATACCTTTAGCCATCTCTTTAGCTTTTGCTAATCTGGTTGAAGCTCTCGTTACAGGTCCTGTAGATGGTGAAATCATTCTTTTTCCTTTGCTGACTGGTTTCTTAGGCAATGAAGTTCCTTTTTCCCTTTTCCTGGTACTTGCTTCAACATTCTCAGAGTCATCTTCGATGACTATAACATTTTCTTCTTTGATTGATGAATTAAACATGGCCTTTGACTTCAGTCTATACTTGTTGGTGACCCTAGTAGAATTCCTTCTAGGTTTCTGTGATACAGACACACCTTTAACCCTTTTCCCTTTAGTTACAACACCCCTTTTACTGGTTGATGGTGTTTCAAACTTTACTGTAGTTTGAGTGTCAAGATATTTATCTGAATCATTTTTCCCTTTAACATCTTCTTCAAAAAACATTTCAATTTCTTGATTCCACCTAGGTCATTTACTTCTGCTCCTCCTAGTCACCCTGATATCAAACATCTCCTCTTTGACAGGGGTTTCATCGGAAATATCTCGGCTCTGTGTAATGGTCTTTCTCCCTTTGTCTTTCCTCTGCTTATTGAACTGAGTGATAGGGTTTAAATATTGCGTGAGCCAACTCCAGGGCTTCTGTAATTCGTTCAAAGAAGACATGACTAAGGTTTTAATTAGGGCTTGATGGAACAAGCTACTTTTAACATTGGTGGAGAGTGACTACACTCTCTTTGACATCTTTGTCAAGCTTTTGAGCAGAAAATAAGGGAGATTTAAAGGGTAATCACTATTTAAATGCATTAGTATCCTAATGTGGTAGATATAGACCAGTGAGAATCTACCTTTGCAGGTGATATACCTGTGGATCACGATAAGAGTCGTGTGCCATTCGGTTCGAATCCAACTACAAGGTATTCCCCTTTTCCAATCGAGATTTTTCTTATCTGGAAGCAGGAATTGGTTTACAAATTCTATAACCACATGTTAATTCTTCCACCATCTTTCTCCTCCAACCACCAACCTGCAGGCCTTTGTGATAGTCTTCTCTGTCACTAGCATCAACATCTTACCGATTTCCACCCCGTGACCATCAAAATTCAGAGCGAACTCCATGGAGACCTGCTCATCATAACCCTGAAAAGTGGTAAGGAATTCAAACCACCCAGCGTCTCTGAACCTTTGATCCATCTGAGGATAGGCTTCAAGAAGTTCGACACCCTTTGGTTCTATTCTGACAACCTGTCTGCTCTTCTTGAGCACCATCAAAACAAAATTCTGCAACTAGCACCCTTGGGTTCCAAATTTGCCACCTGCAATTGTTAGTGTATACCATTCCTTTAAGTGAATACTTGCATTTGAATTTAGCAAAATTGAACCGGTATAATATAACGATCATGGGTGATTTAACATGAATCCTACGCAGGTACACAACAACTAAATTATGAAATGGATGAATTTGCAAATGATTTCCAAGATTTCGTGGACGCATTCGAACTCTCAACCCACAATTCATGTCATCATAACAAAATCTGGATGACAGGCGTGTATCAAGGCAAGATTATCTTTGTGCTATGGGAATAAGACTATTCCTGTAGCGCTATTAATGAATTAGCATAATTTGAATTTGTAAAGTTCAAACCGGCATATAAAGTGACACATCATTTAAAACCATGTCTTACAACTCCAAACTTAAATAAATTACTCAAAAAATGAATATGCAAACCATAAGACACTGGAAACAATGATCAAAATCAATTGGAAG
>ML818506.1:0-15412 GCA_009831015.1 Picea engelmannii | reverse complement strand
AAAGATCTCTTCTTCAACTATTTTTTCATTCAGATCTAAGACAACAGGTGCATCAGGAACAAAATCTAATGCATTCACAACTATGCAATCATCTTTCCTATTATCAATTAGAATTGGAAAATATTCCTCAACAACATGATTTTCATTCTTGCAATCAGAAGAAACATTTGCTTTCTACTGAATATGCTTATCAAATTCATCACAACAATTTTCAAAAAGACTTTCAACTGAAAAATCTTCTTTACAAAATATATTGAAAACATTATGAAAACTTGCCAATGAGTTAATACTTGAAGCTGGAGGAGATCTGCACCATTCAAGGGATGCTCCCTTCAATGAGTATCTGAAAAGATTGATCTTGACATCCTCATGCACAATCTGATGTTCATGAATAAACTCATGAAAATCTAGTAGATGCTCAGTCGAAACCTCCCAATCTCTGCCTTTAAATGTAGGAAGGGTACCTTCCCATTCAACTCTGCTAGGAATTGGTTTTGGAAAACCAATGACATCTGAAAAATCATAAAAAGCAAACCTTTGAGCCAAAATGGATTCCATGCTTGGATCCCCAGTGGAGTCGCCTTTTAATCTTTAGATAGTGGAGTCACCATGGTGAAATATCTGTAGTCATGTATCTATCCCCTTCCTGTTCATCATCAAGAAGTGGATCTAATTGTTGTCGTTCTCCCAGGGATAAATACTTTGTGTCTCCATCCCCGGAAACGACGCCAAAAATGTTAGTCCCTAAAATTGAACTTGACTGTGAGAGGGCAAGCTAGGTCATCATTCGTTTATTGCAAAGTATTTTTAATGTTTTATGATTTGGTTTTTTTTAGGGTGGTTGAAAACTAGCTCAAGATTACAACATGACATGAAAATCATGATCAGAACATATCATGTCCCATTGGCTGAATAATAGGTAGACACATAGATGGATTAAACTAATATAGGAAAAAGGAAGATGAAGTCTTCAATTTGTCAACTTCACATGAATTCTTGTCTCAAAATGTCATAAAGAAACAATATATTCAGCTTGATATCAAAACTTGAAAAATTATCTCTACAACAAAAATTTCACTGTATAAATTAACAGTCAAGAATAAAAAAGCATTGCAATCTGAATATGAATTCAAGCATGAATAAAGAAATAACAGAGTAGAAAAAGAGGGTTTAACCATCCATATGCCTTTGCTATTAAGTGTCAAATTGAACATAAATTTCTTTTACAATGAGATTCACAAAAAGTCCCTTGGATCTCCAAATTTTCGACCATCACATAGTCTTTCTTCTGTCTATTTAAACTATCTATACAACTTCCAGATCCTATCATCTAGTATAGCTTTAATGACTAGATTTGAATAGTATCTTACTACTAAGGTAGTTCACTCAAAATGAGTTTCTACAATCCCAAAATAGATCACAGCTCAACAACATGATATTGCAAAATATTGCCAGCATTTACATTTGACTCTACAAAATACGAATTAAGTTTGATCTTGTAAAACAGATCGAGGTCTTAGCATCTCACTGACCAAAAATGAGTAGCTTTGCCATATTTTCTGGAAAAAATATAAATCATAATTGTAGCAAATTTCCATGTTACCTTTAGGATATAATTACAACAGTAGATTTAGTATTTTTTTGTTTGAGCTTTGTGGTAAGAATGACATTGTGCCAATAGAGTTTGAAATTAATATCCCTGAGTTCTTTGAGCAATGCCCTTTGCTCTTTCTTCTTCTTTTTAAAACCCTAAATCCTTTCTTGTTGGCGAGCATTCCATTGTTCTATTTGCACTTTTTCTTTCTTTAATTGTCTTATTGTTTTATGAAATTCCTTGATCCTTTCTTTATCAGTTCTGATTTTAACTCTAAATCTAGAGCATTCTTCAAAAGGTGCAGGTTCATTCAAGTTTAGGGCCACTTTGGGTTTCTTTGCTTCAATTTGGTACTTTGAGACTAATCCAGAGCTATGTTCTTCATCAGAACTTGCTGAATCTATTGCTTCCGACACATCTGATATGCGATCTGAGTCTTCTAGGTGACCCTGTTTATCCTCAGGGGTTTCACTGATACCTTTAGCCATCTCTTTATCTTTTTATAATCTGTTTGAAGCTCTCGTTACAGGTCCTGTAGATGGTGAAATCATTCTTTTTTCTTTGCTGACTGGTTTCTTAGGCAATGAAGTTCTTTTTTCCCTTTTCCTGGTACTTGCTTCAGCATTCTCAGAGTCATCTTCGATGACTATAACATTTTCTTCTTTGATTGATGGATTAAACATGGACTTTGACTTCAGTCTATACTTGTTGGTGACCCTAGTAGAATTCCTTCTAGGTTTCTGTGATACAGACACACCTTTAACCCTTTTCCCTTTAGTTGCAACACCCCTTTTACTGGTTGATTGTGTTTCAAACTTTACTGTAATTTGAGTGTCAAGATCTTTATTTGAATCATTTTCCCCTTTAACATCTTCTTCAGAAAACGTTTCAATTTCTCGATTCCACCTAGGTCTTTTACTTTTGCTCCTCCTTGTCACCCTGATATCAGACATCTCCTCTTTGACAGGGGTTTCATTGAAAATATCTCGGCTCTGTGTAATGGTATTTCTCCCTTTGACTTTCTTCTGCTTATTGGATTGAGTGATAGGGTTTAAAGATCGCGTGAGCCAGATCCAGGGATTTTGTAATTCATTCAAAGCAGAGATGAATAAGGTTTTAATTAGGACTTGATGGAATAGGCTGCTTTAAGCATTGGTGGAGAGTGACTGCACTCTCTTTGACATCTTTGTCAAGCTTTTGAGAAGAAAATAAAGGAGATTTAAAGGGTAATCACCATTTAAATGAATTAGTATCCTAATGTGGTAGATATAGACCAGTGAGAATCTACCTTTACAGGTGATATACCTGTGGATCATGATCAGAGCTGTGTGCCATTCAAGTCGAATCCAGCTACGAGGTATTCCCTTTTCCAATCGGGATTTTGCTTATCTGAAAGCAGGAATTGGTTTACAAATTCTGTAACCACATGTTATTTCTTCCACCATATTTCTCCTTCAATCACCAACTTGCATACCTTTTCAATAGTCTACTCTGTCACTAGCATCAACATCTTACTGATTTCCACCTCGTGACCATCAAAATTCAGAGCAAACTCCATGGAGACCTGCTCATCATAACCTTGAAAAGTGGTAAGGAATTCAAACCACTCAACGTTTCTGAACCTTTGATCCATCTAAGGATAGGCTTCAAGAAGTTTGACACCCTCTGGTTCTATTCTGACAACTTGTCCGCTCTTCTTGGGCGCCATCAAAACACAATTCTGCAACTAGAGCCCTTGGGTTCCAAATTTTCCACCTGCAATTGTTAGTGTATACCGTTCCATTGAGCGAATACCTACATTTGAATTTATCAAAATCGAATCGGTATAATATAATGATCATGGGTGATTTAACATGAATCCTGCTCGGGTACACAACAATTGAATTATGAAATGGTTGAATTTGCAAATGATTTCCAAGATTTTGTGGATGCATGCGAACTCTCAACCCACGATTCGTGTCATCATAACAAAATCTGGATGGCAGGCGTGTATCAAGGCAAGATTATCTTTGCGCTATGGGAATAAGGCTATTCTCGTAGCTCTATTAATGACTTAGCATAATTTGAATTTGTAAAGTTCAAATAGGCATATAAAGTGACACATCATTTAAAACCATGTTTTACAACTCCAAACTTAAATAAATTACTCAAAAAATGAATATGAAAACCATAAGACGCTGAAAACAATGATCAAAATCAATTGGAAGCAGATAATGAAGTGCAGGTAAGAAGGGTTTGGGATTAAGGTTTCTCACACTAGATCAAAAGAAAAATTAGAGACTAACAGGTCCAATCCAGACCGTGATATTTGTTTTCAACATATTATATTAGTCATAAATTTTGCATGCGATCTATGTTTGATGCATATGATACATTGTTAGAAAGGTCTATCCGAAGACTACAACTGCTGACAATGAATATCATGATCCGAAACAGACTAATATTCTCCAATGAATATTAGTCTATTTCGGACCATGATATTTTCTATCAGCAGTTGTAGTCCTAAGATATACCTTTCTAACGATGTATCATATGCGTCAAAAAGAGACCGTATGAAAAATTTATGATCATGGGAAGTTGATGTATTGACTTACCCAAATGGGGCCCACATGACTTTTGGCGCTTCATATCCTAGGGTTAGGTTTTTGGATGTCTAGGTTTTTTGACATTACTTTTTATTGTAAAAATGCCTTCAGATCCTCAATGTAATCATCTTCTTGTGAATGGGATTAGCCGTCACATCTCTTCTTAGAGATTAGATCCCACCATTCTAGCGAGTCTTTCACATTGTACTTTTATAGTCTTTGCACATTTATTTCATTAATAGAAATCGTGTATTACTGTATCTCTGTGTTTATGGTTGTGTCTCTGATACATTTTTGTTATATTATTGGATATCCGTGATATCTCTGTGCATTTATTTATTATATCTTCGATGTCATTTCGTGCTGAAAATAATCCAGATCAGTGGTACCAGAGCATGATGCTCTTGATCATTTTTCAGTGCATGTCCCCGATGAGGTCTGAGTATAGCAAGTTGGGTCTCGAGCTTGTCTCTCTTGAGGACAATCAATATCACACCCCCAAGAAACCCTCCATGGCGGAAGAAAAGAAAAAATACGGAGCAAACAATCATATCAATCTATTGCTTGAGCAAGCTCTCAAGCAACAGACGAAAAAAATGATGGAGAATATTTCTCACATCCTTCAACGCCCGCCTATAGAAACATGCACATCTTCATCAAACAACCACTTTGGAAGCACCTATCCTTTCAAGGTACAAGTTAATTTTGATATTCTCATATTTGAAGGTTAGATAGATGCGGATGCCCTAGACAAATGGTTAAATCTCTTAGAAGGTTATTTCTCTGTTCATAATTTTTTCGATAGGAAAAGATCACCTTTGCACTCCTTAAAGCGCTCCCACATGTCAAAATTGGTGGAAAAATTACTAGGAGCAAAGTTCCAAAGAGGAGTCTGGAATATATGGGGCCGAGCCCACTTGGGATTTTTTTGTGGATGCGGTAAAGGAACAATATTACCCTGTTGGAAACTATGAAGACCAGTACATGAGATGGACCACACTGCGGCAAGAGAGGGGCCAAGTAGTTCCAGAGTTCACTAATACCTTCCATACCTTGCGCACGAAGCTGGGTATCAAAGAATTGGAATGAAATTTGGTTCTGAAATACCGTGGGGCTCTACAAAGATACATCCAAACTGAAATGGATTTTCTAGACATCTCATCACTCAGTGCCGCTTATCGATATGCTGTTAAAATCAATCAGAAATTTAAGCACCAGAACAAACGGGAGTTCGCATTTGCAAATCCATAACAACCAAAGTATGAAAAAGATGGCCCTAATAAAGAATCTCCCGAAAACCAGTCCAAGGCACAAGAAAATAAGGGTCTTGGGAAGACGAAGGACACTAGAAAATGGTGTGATTTCCACAAAAGCCCTTGGAACAACACCAATGAATGTCGCACAGAACAATCATTTGTGGTCGAGATCAAAGACAAGGAGACGAACCCTGATTCAGAATCTGATTCTGAAAATACTGGTAAAAGATAAATCATTGACGCAGACCACATTTGTATTGTCACGGCCACAACAATTCAACCGGAAGAACCAATAGATCATGAAGAGGGGACCCCGCTGCATTTTGTTTTTTATAGAGGAAACCAAAAGAACCTCAACTCAGTGGAGGTCATCAAATAGTTGGGATTGTCAACAACACCACACCCACATCCATACTACATCAGGTGGCTTCGCCAGGGACGAGATTTTTGTGTCAGCCAACAATGTCGATTGTCATACGACATTCAACCCTTCAAGAATGAGGTATTATGTGATGTTGCCCCACTAGATGTCTGTTATGTTCTCTTGGGCCAACCACATATGTGGAGACACCATGTTGTTTATGAGTCTCAACCCTGCAGAGTCATTGTTTCTCTCAGGGGTCATCTCTAAATAATACCAGAGGTAGTTCCAACTATTGTTCCACCTAAACAGTGCCACAGGTAGTATCTCATACAAAAAAATTCAGCTTCTTCACAATCTATTCAAAAGGGGAACATAAGGACACTGCAACCACTACAGCCTCGCCCCAAGCACCTTATATCCAATAGAAGCAGGTCGACAAGGTTGCAACAAAGTGAAAGGATTCCTTCTTCACACAGTCCTCTCATGTAGCTCGACTTGTTGAATAGACTCAACCTCAACAAGTTCGTGACGACCTTCAACAAGCTAAGCAATGCAACTTCTCCAACAAGGAAAGTAGCTCATCAAGATGTAGATTCAACAAATGTTTTTCCCTCTCCCCCAGGCACTCAACGCAATGAAGACCATTGCTTCCTAAGGAGGGAGGATTGATTCAGGTTGATATCAGCGACCACCCACCTTTTCCAACTAGCTCAAAACAATTTTCTAGCAATTTTGGTAATTTACTATTTTTGGTAGATTTTCGGGTCCTCAACTTTTGGAGTCGTTTTAAGGCCCTAAACGACAATTTTTGTTTATCCTTCTCCGGAGAATATTAGTTCATTCCGAACCATGATATTCGCTGTTAGAATATGATATTAGTCGTAACTTTTACATACAATCTCCGTTTGACGCATATGATACATCGTTAGAAAGGTCTATCCAAGGACTAGAACTGCTGAAAAGGAATATCATGGTCCAGAAAGGATTAATATTTTAAAGTGAATATTAGTTCAATCTAGACCATGATATTCGTTGTCAACATTTTTATTCCTCAAATAGACCTTTCTAACGATGTATCATATGCGTCAAACCGAGATCGCATGCAAAAGTTACGACCCGGTAAGTTGATGAACTGACTTACCCAAATGGGGCCCACATGACTTTTGGCACTTCATCTCATAGGGTTAGGTTTTTAGATGTATAGGGTTTTTTATATTACCGTTTATTTTAAAAAGTCCTTCAAATCCTCATTGTAATCATCTTTTTGTGAATGCAAGTAGTTGTCACATCTAATCTTAGAGATAAGCTAACACCATTCTAGCAAGTCTTTCACTCTGTATTTTTACAGTCTCCGTACATTTTTTTCATTAATATAAATTGTGTATTACTATATATTTGTGTTTATGGTTGCATCTCTGATATGTTTATTTTATATTATTAGACATCTGTGATATCTCTGTGCATTTATTTACTATATCTCCACTCTCATTTTGTGCCGAAAATAATTTGGATCAGTGGTATCAGAGCAGGTTTCTCTTGATCATTTTTCAATGCATGTCCCCGACGAGGTCCGAGTATAAAATTGGGTCTCGAGCTTGTCTCTATTGAAGAAAATCACTCTCACACTCCCAAGAAACCCTCCATGCCAGAAGAAAAGAAAATTGATGGAGTAGATGATCCTATCAATCTGTTGCTTGAGCAAGCTCTCACGCTACAGAGGGAAAAAATGATAGAGAATTTTTTCCACATCCTTCAACACATGCAGATAGAAACATATGCATATTCATCAAACAACCACTTTCGAAGCACATCGCCTTTCAAGGTACAGGTTAATTTTGATATTCACATATTTTAAGGTCAGATAGATGTGGATGCCCTAGACAAATGGTTAAATTTTTTAGAAGGTTATTTCTCTGTTCATAATTTTTTCGACAGGGAAAAGATCACCTTCACACTCCTGAAAGTGCTCCCCCATGTCAGACATTGGTGGGAAACTTACTAGGAGAAAAGTTCCACAGAGGAGTTTGGAATATATGGGGCCGATCCCACTTGGGAATATTTTGTGGATGCGGTAAGGGAACCGTATTACCCTATTGGCAACTATGAGGTCCAGTATGTGAGATGGACCACACTATGGCAAGAGAGGGGCCAAGAAGTTCTGTAGTTCACCAATACCTTCCATACCTTGCGCACCAAGCTGGGTATCAAAGACTCCAAATGAAATTTGGTTCCGAAATACCATTGGGCTCTACACAGATAAATCCAAACTGAAATGGATTTTCTGGACATCTCATCACTCAGTGTTTCTTATCGATATGATGTTAAAATCGAGCAGAAATTTAAGCACTAGAACAAACGGCAGTTTAGGTCTGCAAATCCCCAACAACCAAAGAATGACAAAGACGAACCTAATAAACAGTCTCCCAAAAACCATTCCAAGCCACAGGAAATGAAGGTTCACGTGAAGACGAAGAAGGACACTAGAAAATGGTGTGATTTCCACAAAATCCCCTGGAACAACAACGATGAATGTCACTCAAAACAATCATTGGTGGTCGAGATCTAAGACAAGGAGATGAAACCTGATTCATAATATGATTATGAAAATACTGGTAAAGGATAGATCATTGATGTAGACCCCATTTTTATTGTCACGATCGCACCAATTCAACCAAAAGAACCAACAGATCCTGAAGAGGGGGAGTGCCTTTTTCATTCATAGATGTGGGTGAAGGGGACCCTTCTACATTTTATTGTTGATAGTGGAAGCCAAAAGAACCTCATCTCCGCAGAGGTCGTCAAACAGTTGGGATTGTTGACAACACCACACCCAGAGCCATACAACATCAGGTGCTTCACTAGGGACGAGATCTTTGTGTCAGTGAGTAGTGTCGATTTTCATACGACATCCAACCCTTCAAGGATGATGTATTATGTGATGTTGCCCCACTGGATGTCTGTGATGTTCTCTTGGGCCAGACATATATGTGGAGACGCCATGTTGTTTATGAGTCTCGACCCCAGAGTGTCATTGTTTCTCTAGGGAGTCATCTCTACAGAATATCAGAGGTAGTTCTGACTATTGTTCCACCTAAACAGTGCCGCAAGGTAGTATCTCATACTGCAAAATTAAACTTCTTCATAATATGTTCAAAATGGGAACAAAAGGAAACTGTAACCACTGCAACCTCTCCCCAAGCACCTTATATCCAATAGAAGTAGGTCGACAAGGTTGCAACAAAGTGAAAATATTCCTTCTGCACACAGTCCTCTCATGTAGCTCGATTCGTTGAACAGACTCAACTTCAACAGGTTTGTGACAACCTTCAACACGCTAAGCAATGCAATTTCTCCAACAAGGAAAGCAACTCATCAAGATGTAGATTCAACAAATGCTTTTCCCTCTCCTCTAGGAACTCAATGCAATGGATACCATTGCTTCCTAAGGAGGGAGGATTGATCCAAGTGGATATCGGTGGCCACCCACCTTTTCCAACTGTCTCAAAACTATTTTCTGGTAATTTTGGTAATTTACTAATTTTGGCAGTTTTTCAGGTCCTGAACTTCCAGAGTCGTTTTGAGGCTGTAAACGACGTTTTTTTGGCATCTTTGTTCGACGAATAGTAGTCCGTTTCGGACAATGATATTCACTGTCTGCACATGATATTAGTTGTAACTTTTGCATATGATCTTTGTTTAATGCATATGATACATTGTTAGAAAAGTCTATCCAAGGACTACAACTTCTGACAACGAATATCATGGTCCGAAACGGACTAATATTCATCAACGAATATTAGTCCATTTCAGACCATGATATTTGTTTTTAGCAGTTTTAGTCCTTGAATAGAACTTTCTAACGATGTATCATATGCGTCAAACGAAGATCGTATGCAAAAGTTACGACCTCGAAAAGCTGATGTACTGACTTACACAAACGGGGCCCACATGAATTTTGGTGCTTCATCTCCTAGGATGATCCAGGTGGATATTAGTGGCCACACACCTTTTCCAACTGGCTCAAAACAATTTTCTGGCAATTTTGGCAATTTACTCTTTTTAGCAGTTTTAACTTTCAGAGCCATTTTGAGGGCCTAAATTAAGGTTTTTCGGCATAGAGCTTCTCAAACATAGTTGAAGGCATGATTGAGCCCCCAAAATGAATCTCCTCAATGATACCTTTCCAATGGGCTATCATAAGCCTAAAACGAAGATCGTATGCAAACGTTATGAGCTCGAGAAGTTGATGTACTAACTTACCCAAATGGGGCCCACATGACTTTTGGTGCTTCATATCCTAGGGTTAGGTTTTTGGATTTCTAGGGTTTTTGGCATTCTTGTTTATTGTAAAACTACCTTCATAGCCTCATTGTAATAAACTTCTACTGAATGAGTGCAGCCGTTGCATCTCTTCTCAAAGATAAGCGACCACCATTCCAACAAGCTTGTTTCCACTGCATTTTACAGTTTCATCTTATTTACTTATTTAATAGAAAACTGGTTTTACTGTATCTCCTTTATTTTGTGTTAAGAACCTGTTAATAATATGTAGTCATTTCATTATGCTCATAAAATCTGTATCAGTGGTATTAGATCGGTCTACTCCTTTCTGTCTTAATGCATGTCCCCAACGAGGTTGAAGTACAAAGAATTGGGTCTCGAGCTTGTTTCTCTTAAGGACAAAATATCTCGCATACCCAAGCAATCTCTCATGGAAGGAGAAAATAAATATGGTGGGATAGGAGATACTTTCAAACTGTTGATTGAGGAAGCCCTCACGCAACAAAGGAACGAGATGATGGATAGTTTCGTGCAAATCCTTCGACGACTACCAATAGGGGACGCATCTTCTTGGAGTGGAGGCATCGCCCCCTTCAAGGTACAAATAAAATTTGATGTTCCTATATTTGAAGGTCATATAGACACAGATGATATAGAAAAGTGGTTGAATCTACTAGAAGGGTATTTTTCTATCCATGAATTTTTGAATAGAGAAAATATTACTTTTAAGCTCCTCAAATCCGTTCCCCATGTCAAATATTGGTGGGAAAATTTCTGTGAGAAAAAGGAAATAGAGGAACCCTCATTATTTACAGTCACGATCACCTAGGAGTCCTTCAGGGATGCTATTAAGGAATAATACTATCCCGTCAAAAGTTATGACGACTTGTATACCAAATGGACCACACTGTGGCAAGAAAGAGACCAAGCAGTGGCAGATTTCACAAATATCTTCCATACCTTATGCACCAAGTTGGGTATCAAAGATTTAGAGTGACATATGGTGCCCAAGTATTGTGATGCTCTGCATAGATACATCCAAACTGAAATGGAATTTCTGGCCATATCATCCTTGGGCATGGCCTACCGATATGCCATCAAAATCAAGTAGAAGCTCAAACAAAAGATGCGACAATTTGGGCCTGGGAACCCCTCACAAAAAAATCCAGGAAAGGGCGGCCCCAACCCACAGAACAAAGGACATAGAAAATATGGACAGTATTAGGAAAACCATTCCAAGACGCAAGCAAATAAGGACATTGGAAAGACAAAGAAAGATACTAGGAAGTGGTGTGACTTCCATAAGATCCCTTAACATAAAACTGTTGACTGCCACTCAAAGAAGTCACTGGTGGCCGAAGTGAAAGCCTCTGAATCAAATGTGGGTTTTGATGCTGAGCCAAAACCAAAAAGGGGAAGATATATCATTGACACGAAACCCATTGCGACCATTGCTACCACCAAGCTCCAACCTGGTGATCCAGACGAGACAGAAGAAGGAGAACGCCTCTTCCATTCACATATGTGGGTAAAATGCACCCCATTGAACTTCATCATTCATAGTGGTAGCCATAAGAACCTCATCTTAGTAGAGGTCATCAAGTGACTGGCCCTACCGACAACACTGTACCCACAACCCTACACCATTGGATGGCTCCACCAAAGAAGCGATCTCTGCGTCAACCAATAGTGTCGACTGTCGTATGGAATCAAGCCCTTCAAAGATGAGGTATTGTGTGATGTTTCTCCTCTCGAAGTTTGTGATGTTCTTTTGGGCCAACCTTATTTATGGAAACGTCATGATGTATATGATTCTAGGCCTCGTAGTGTTATTATTACTTTGAACAAGAAATTGTACAAGATACCCGAGGCAATCCCACCTAGTGTTATTTTCTTGATCTCTGCTGAGCAATGTAGGAAGGTCATCTCTTATACGGGGAAGTTTGTCTTCTTCATAATTCTCTCTTAGAATAATCAAAATATCACAACCACATCCAAGGTCTCTACGTCCGACCTCTCCACACAGTAGAAGCAATTAGATAAGGTCGTGGAAGAATACTCAGATATCTTCTCCTCACCTATCGGGGTACCTCTGCACTGCCAGGTCAAGCACCCCATCGATATGACCCCCAACGCACCACTACCCAATGGGCCAGTCTATCACCGCTCTTTTTTAAAGAATGAGGAGATCAAGCAACATATCCAAGAACTGCTCCACAAGGGGAACATCCATCCCATCTCATCACCTTACGAGAGCCCAATCATGCTAGTACAAAAGAAAGATGGAACCTAGCGACTCTGCATTGATTATCAGGCTCTAAATAAAATCACAGTCAGAAACCAGTACCCAATTCCCTAAATCGATGACCTCCTTGATCAACTCATGGGGGCCAAATACTTCAGTAAGATTGATCTAAAGTTTGGCTACCACCAGGTCCAGATAGAATGGACAGATGTATGGAAAACCTCCTTCAAGTCAAATGAAGGCCTTTTTGAATGGTTGGTCATGCCCTTTGGTTTGACAAATGATCTAGCCACTTTCATGAGGACGATGGATGATATCCTATGACCATTCACCAATACTTTTGTAGTGGTGTATCTGGATGACATTCTCATTTATAGCAAGACTTGGGCCAAACACTTGCAACATATTCAATAGGTTCTGCACACCCTGGGACATCACAATCTATATGCCAACTTGGAAAAAATCTCCTTTGGCATGGATAGGGTCCATTACCTGAGCTACATCATTGATTAGCATGGCGTAAATGTGGATTGAGCCAACATCCAAGTCATCTGTGACTAGCTAGCCCCAACCATACTCACTGAGCTTCAGAGCTTCTTGGGCCTTGCCAATTTCTACCGTAGGTTCGTGTTGGGATTATCCCATATTGCATGGGCCCTTAGCCAAATAACCAGGGGTGGTGGTAAGGCTAAATTTGCGTGGGGCTGGTCCCAACAACAAGCATTCGATGATTTGAAGAAATGCTTGTCCTCATCCCCAGTACTTTCACTACCAGACCTAAAACAACCCTTTGAGATCGAGACATATGCTTCATACTATGCGGTGGGTGCCATTCTCACTCAACATTTCCACCCCATGGCCTATCATAGTGAGCCACTATAAAATGTTGTTCGTAAGTACCCTACTTACGACAAATAAATGTACTCCATTGTGAAAGACTGCCGCTAGTGGAGACATTACATTCTTTGGAAGGAGATAGTCATCCACACTGATCATAAGCCACTACAGTTCATGCAAACACAAGGAAAATTGCAGAATGATCTCCATCAAAAGTGGTCCACATACTTGCAGTAATTCCACCTCAACATCAAGTATAAAACAGGAAGCACCAATCGCATTGTTGATTGCCTCAGCAAACCGCCAGTAGTGGAACTCACCATGGTGCTAGACTCTTGCGTCCATGATACTTATGGATGGCCCCAACTCTATGAGACAGACCTAGACTTCACCACCACCTACCAAATGTTGGGTGCAAATGGAGTTGTCGATAATTTCCATCTACAGGATGGGTTGTTATGTCATATGGGCCATATCTGTGTTCCATCAAGAGAGCAAGCGAAGCTGATATGGGAAGCCCGCTACAAAGATAGTGGCGATGCTACAAAAACATTTCTAAAAGACAATGGCGATGCTACAAAAACATTTCTACTGGCCGAAACTTCGATAGGAGGTCAACAAGTATATTAGGTTCTACACTACCTGTGCTATTGCCAAACCGACCACTAAGAAACATGGCCTATACACCCCTCTTCCTACTCTTGACAAGCCATGGGAATCCATCTCAATGGAATACATGTCGGGCCTCCTGTCCACCAAGCGGGGAAATGACTATGTTTTGTGGTTATTGATCGCTTTTCTAAGATGGCGATTTTGGTTGCCTGCAAGAAGAACATCTCAGCAAAGGCCACTGCCAAAATATTCTTTGAACGAGTCTGGGTACATTTTGGAATCCCACAAACCATTGTCTTAGATCGGGACAACCAATTTCTCATCACATTCTAGTTGATCTTCTGGTCACTGTTGGACACCAAGCTCACCAAATCCACGACCTTCCACCCCTAGACAGATGGCCAAACTGAGGTCTTAAATTGAATGATTGTTCATATCCTTCGCATGTATAATTCAAAGCACCCTCACACATGGGAAGAGATCCTTCCCTATGTCCAACATAGCTACAACCTAGCCCTGCATAGATCAACTGACCACAACCCCTTTCAGGTGGGGTTGGGATTCCAACCATTGGGTCCCATAGATGTTGCACTTCCCCTTACATTCACCTCGATCGACTCATTTCCTACTCCAAATGAAGCTGACAAAGCCACCCAATTCATTGAGTGGATACAACACATCCTCCAATAGGTTTAGGATATCCTACAAAAGTCCAATGACAAGTACAAGCAACACCATGATCAACATCGGGTGCCACGTAAGTTTCAGGTGGGTGACAAAGTTTGGTTGCAATTGTAGAAAGAACGCCTTACGGGACCCCATAGAAAGATTCTACCACCTCATTATGGTCTGTACACCATCACCAAGGCCATGGGGGATAATGATTTTGAGCTACACATTCCTCCTTTCCTTGGCCTGCACCCAGTGTTCAATGTGGATCTCCTTCGCCCTTATTTCCCACCATTATTGGACACCTCAGACATAGCAGAACAAATGACACCAACATATGTCAACCCTGACTACATACAAAAGGAATCCAATGATCATATTGTGGACACACAAATCAAGGGCACTCGACAACAAATGATCCAACTTTATCGAATTGTCAAAGCAGGGCAACCCCTGCACCAAGGCAAGTGGCTCACCCGAGGCCAAATTCAACAGAAATTTCCTCATCTGATGGGGGAAATAAACGCAATGGATATCATTTATTCCTAAGGATGGAGTATTTATCCAAGTGGATATGTGTGGCCATCGACCTTTTCCAACTAGCTCAAAACAGTTTTCTGGCAATTTTGGCAATTTACTATTTTTAGCAGTTTTAACTTCCGGGGCCATTTTGAGGGCCTAAATAAAGTTTTTTCGGGATCAATATTCTCAATTAGAACCAGAGGCATGATTGAGCCCCCAAAATTAATCTCCTTGACAATACCTTTCTAACGAGATATCATATTCCTAAAACAAATATCGTATGCAAAAGTTATGACCCCGAGAATTTGATGTACTAACTTACCCAGACCATGACTTTTGGTGCTTCATCTCCTAGGGTTAGGTTTTTGGATGTCTAGAGTTTTTGGAATTTTTGTTTATTGTAAAAATTCCTTCAGAGCCTCATTATAATAATATTCTGGTGAATGA
>ML818505.1:137463-151039 GCA_009831015.1 Picea engelmannii | reverse complement strand
TGGTAGAAGACCTGAAGAAGTTGAAGGCTAATATTTCAATGATGGATTTGTGTAGGATTCCTCAACAAAAGGATTTATTGTTACAAGCCATGGATGAGGATAGCGCACCTATGTTAAACCTGATCCCAAATCCCATTGAATATAAAGGAAGTTTGGGGAATATATAGAAACCTAATGTGAATGAAACAACAACTGATAAGAAGCCTCAGACGTTTATCCCTCCTTTCATGTTAACATTTGAAATTTAAAACAAAAACTTGCACAATTTTCCAGTTGACTCGGATGCTTCCTCAAATGTTATGCCTTTATCAATATGCAAGAATATAAATGCTACCCCTACCAAAAGTGACACTCATATTATTCAATTAGATAGAACTGAGGTCAAGGTGATTGGGGAATTAAAGGATGTTATGATTCGAATCACCTCAAACCCAAAATTTCATCAAGTCATAGATATCATAATCGTAGATATTTCAAAGGCCTGTGGGATGTTGTTGAGTAGGGACTAGTATAAGAAATTGCATGGATATTTTAGTACGGAATGGTCCCATTTATGGATACCTTTGAAGGTGAACCCTAACATGATCAAGATCAACTGGGAGAAATATTTGAAACATATTGTCATGGATTTGGAAGCTCCTAATGAACCATCATCTAATGAATTCCCAGTCTTAGTTAATTACTCATGTGATTCGGATTTTGGTGATTTCTCTCCCTTCTTTTCCGAAGTATTATTCTCGCATAAATTAGAATTATCACTTCATGAAAACCCTAAACTAATTGAACCATGTAGCAAACCTAAACAAAGTTTCCATGCCCAATCCCAACTGATTGAAGGCTAGATCCTGAAAATAGATTAGGACAAAAGGGTGCCAAAATTCGTCTCTGAGATCTGGAATCATTTTTTTTATGGATCCAAGTCTTAGGAAGGGGCTAGTGTGGAATGTGTTTTCATCAATCCAGCAGAAAAGCGCAATTTTTATCCTGTAGATTGGAGTTTGAGTGCACTAACAACACTGTCAAATATGAGGCACTAGTCCAAGGACTAAAAAAGCTATTGATTTGGGCATCAAGGAACTGACTGTTTTCGATGATTCATAAATCATTGTGTGACAGGTAAGGAACAAGATCCAATTTAATTTCCCCCATATGAGAAATTATCAGCAGGAGGTTCATAGGCTCATAGAAAATTTCCAAGAATTCAACATCATCGCTATACTTCGATCCAAAAATGCATTATCCAACTCATTAGCCATTGTTGCCTCAAGGTTGTCTCCCTTAGTGGATTATGAAACCTCTAGATTTTTGATAGAATTATTATACAAGCCTTCGGTTCCAGATAACATCACTAATTGGAGGGTATTCAAAGGAGATGAACATATTATATCCTTTTTAACTAATGAAGAAAATTTTATAGACTTGGCTATTGATGATGAGGTTTTTCAAAAAAATATGACAGAACATGATAATCAAGACCCTAATGCAACATGAAGTAACGACCTGGGTCAACCCAAGCTCCACGTTATTCCCTAGGGAGTGGTCAATCTTGAGAATATGTTTGATTTGCGAGAAAAAATTAAGAAACCAAAAAAATTTAAGACCGATAGTTGTTGTCCCTCTTATGAGGTCATAAATCTGGGAACCGTTGATAAACCCTGAAACATCAACCTTGGAAGATCATTGTCCCCTGGAGAGAAGAAGGCTTACCTAAAACTATTTAGACAGTATCATGATGTGTTCACATGGTCTTATCAGATGTTGAAAACATATGACACCAAGATCATTCAACACACTATCCTGTTAAGACCTAAAGTTAAGCCCTTCCAATAAAAGTTATGAAAATTTAACCAATCTCTCAAACCCTTGATGCAGAAAGAACTCAAGAAATTATTAGATGAAAAAATAATATTCTAGGTAAGGCATTCTGCATGGGTAACCAGTCTAGTTCCTATTAAGAAAAAGTCAAGGGAAATTCTCCTATGTCTAGACTTCAAAAATTTAAATAGGCCTTCCGCAAAAGAAAAATACCATGTCCCTCATATGGAACAAATCCTGTAGACCGTATTGGGAGAAAATATCTTATCACTTCTTGAAGGGTTGTCGAGATATAACTAAGTGCTAGTATTAGAAGAGGATAGATTGAAAACGAAATTCCAAAAGAAATGGGGAACATTCGCTTACAAATGCATACCTTTTGGGATAATTAACACAGGATCCACCTTCCAAAGATCCATGGATGTGGCATTTCAGGGACTGATTAACAAATGTGTGGTAGTGTACCTAGATGACGTTACAATGTACTCCAAGGACAAGGCTGTCCATATTTCCCATCTCACACAAATTTTTGAAAGGTGCCAGAAGTATGGGATATCTTTGAACCCGAAGAAGACTATATTTCGAGTACAGGATGGAAAACTCTTGGGTCACATCATTTCTAAGGATGGTATCCATATCGATCCTGAACATATAAAGGCAATCTCAAAACTACCACGCCTTCATAATAAGAAGGCTATACAATATTTCTTTGGGAAAATTAATTTCGTGAGAAATTTCACCCCAGATTTGGAGAGACAATAAAACCCTTGCAGAGTATGATACACAAAGACGTTGAATTTGAGTGGATGGATGAGGGAAAAGAGGCCTTCGAAAAAATTAAAACTTCCATAACACAATTCCCTATTCTACACATCCTGGATTTTAGTAAATATTTTTTTCTCTACACCTCCACATCAGATCAATCATTAGTTGCAATACTTACTCAAAATGATGATGAAAACAACGAAGTGTCGGTTTCATTCATGAGCACCAACTTGCAAGGGCCAGAGATTAATTACCCTTCCATAGACAAGCAAGCATATGCAGTCTACAAAATAGTCAAACATTTCAGATCCTATATCCTAAAGAACCATACTAAATTCATAGTTCATCATCCCACTGTCTGATCATTGTTCACTCAAAAATAAATGGGTGAGATAAGGGGGGATTTGATGGCTGTCATCCAAGAGTTTGACCTAGATATAAAACTGGCCAAGATATTCAAAGGTCAAGGATTGTGCAAACTCATCGTAGAAGCTCAGGACCGAGTTGATTCAGAATATTTCAGTTGGGAAAATGAATTATCTCTATGGTGTAGTGAAGTCTTATATTTACCACCCGATCAAGACTCATGGTATGAAAATCTATCTTATTTTCTCCATCATGGGACATTCCCTGAAAATCTAAATCCTAGAGAAAGAATATCCCTTAGGCTAAAATCTGCTCAATATTGTCTTATAAATTCTATGCTTTTTCGGGTGAATTATGATGGAGTACTACTTATATGTCTTGAGCGGGATGATGTCGAAAATGTATTAAAGGAACTTCATGACGAACCAATAGGTGGGAATTTCGCAAAGGAAACTACTTCTCATAAGATCCTTAGGGAAAGGTATTACTAGCCCACTTTGTTTAGGGACGCTCATGCATACACAAGAAGATGTAAAACCTATCACCTAAGCATCGGGAAAGAGAAGCAGACGTCTATCCCACTTCAACCAGTAACCATCTCTAGGCATTTTGAATAATGGGAAATGTATGTCATAGGAGAAATTAATCCCAACTCTTCTAAACAAGATAAATATATACTAACGGCCACAGATTATTTCACAAGATGGTCAGAAGCCATTTCACTCACTCATGTTAATGAAAATGTAGTGATCCAATTCCTGGAACAATACTTGATAAAAAAAGGTTCGGAATACCTTTGGCCCTAGTCTTTGACAACGCTCCTTACTTTTCCTCCACACTCCTGACGGAGTTTTCTCTTGAAAAGGGAATCATCATAAAATACTTTGCAAACTATTACCCACAGGGGAATGGGATTGTAGAATCAACTCATAAAAACCCAGTGAGAATCCTAAAAAATATTGTCGTAGAAAACCAGAGGAATTGGCATAATGCACTTTATAATGATTTATGGGATGACAAGGTGACACCCAAAGATGCTTTGGGAAATTCTCCATATTTCCTAATATTCGGACAAGAAGCCATCCTACCAACTGGGTTATATCTTCCATCTGTGAAGCTCTCTCAGGAATCAAGAGGTTAGTCGTCATATAATATGCAACAGAGAATAGATACCCTCCTCATGTTGGAGGAAGAAAGGGAAAAGGCTAAAAGGAAGTTTGTTGCTCATCAACAGTTGGTCAAAAAATGGTTTGATAAACATAAAGCAAAAGAAAAAATCTTTGAAGTAGGATATTTGGTCTTGAAATGGGATAAGATGAATGAACCCAAAGGAAAGCACTCAAAATTTCAGAACCTTTGGCTCGTTCCTTTTCAAGTAGCTTAGAAAATTGGATTTGGCACATATCATTTGCAAAATCTAAGGGGGGAATCTGACGCTCTCCCGGTCAATGGCCAAGCCCTAAAGTATTTTTTCTCATAAGAAAATTAAAAATTAAAAATTAAAAAATTAAAAAATAAATAAATATATATATATATATATATACAATAAATTATGTTTTTTGGTTTTGGTTTGATGAAGGGGTTGTTTTTCATGAATCTTATAAATTATGTTTTTTGGTTTTGGTTTGATGAAGGGGTTGTTTTTCATGAATCTTACATTGCATGTTTTGTATTTTTTTTATTGAATGATTTGTATGTTTGATTTTTTTTTTGTTTTTCCATAAATATTTTTTTGGGGATGTTGAGTTTTCAGCCTCTAGTCTGAGGAAATGGACATTCTAGTTCTCTGCTAAAAAACTTATTTTTTTTTAACATCAAAAGTAAATAAAGTTGACAATGAGCAGGAGTAGGTGTCAGAAAGTACTTATAGTTTCTTTTATATGTGACTAGGAAAAAATACAATTATTTGTTAGTGGTGGGCGTGACTATTATCAAACATGAAAAGATCGAAAAAGTCATATACTCTAGAAATCATGATCTAAATGATGAATGTCTTGCTTCTTTTAGAATGGGTAAGCTTTACGGCCTAGGGGCCTAATTCATCTCTTCACTCACAAATTTCATCCTCCTAGACACAAATACATATTCCACAAGAAATCATCATCACAAAATATCCAGTAATGGGTGCATATGCTTTGTAATATAATAATAAAAGAAAAAAGTAATGAGGTAGGAAAATAACTAAAAAGGGAATCATGATTTCAAGGAGGGAATTCAGATATCTTTGCTAGGGCTATGGACACTCGCTGACAGCGGATCGAGGTATGTGATACCGAGGTGACTTTGTCGGGGCTATGGATTCTCATTGGCAATGGAGCAACACTAGAAGGGTGATAAGGTTGCTTATAGATTATACAAAATGATGCCCCAATACTAGAAGTAAGATCTAATTTGGTTTCTTACTCAAAGTCCGGGTCAATGATCAAAAGGAATTATCTTTTGTGTTTGGTCAAAATCAAAACCCCATGACAAGGTAAAAAATGACTTCTAAATTACATATAGGGGGATCTATGGGTGGTTTATGTTTTCTCTTCTTGTTCTATGTCTATATTACTTGAAAGTGTTTGGTAGTGATTGAAGGTATAAGCAAAGATTATGGTTTCGCCCAGTAAATCGCCATTTGTTGAGTCCTCAAAAAACTCTTAAAAATTTTAAATTTTTGGGCACCACTTTTCCTTTTAATTATTTTACACCTTCTTCTTTTGGATTTACATAGGTTGCATATTTATCCTTTGTTGAATTTATGCATGTTTTCCATTGTTTTCTTTGCATTTAAAATCTCAAGAAAATACACACAAAAAAATTTCTCATGTTTTGCATCAGGAAAGAAAAAAACAAAGAAAGAATTGAAAAAATGAGCAAATCGCAACCTTTTCCAAGAAATGCCAATGAACTCATCGAGGAATGGAGAAAAATAATTCCAAAAGAAATTTTTATAATCAGGATCGAGGTAAATTTGTGCGCATTTTGAAGTGGAACAAATTTCCTCGATTGCCAATAAGTTGTCGATCATCGACAAAATGTGTTAGCTTTTTTAGTCAAAGGATTCCACCGATCGTCGATAGACCATCAGAGTCGGAAACAATACATGTAATTCCAGCACAAAAGGTAGATTTCTCTTGATGTCGATGAATTATGAGAACCAAAAAATCAACCTTATTCGTCGATCAGATATAAGGGAAAAACTCGACCATTGATGTTTACCACCAAGTAGTGTTTGTTTCAATGACTAGGTTGGCCATGTCACCTTCCGCACTTCCCACATCACATGCCATGTGTCTGGCCATGTAGACTATCTGTATAATCACAATAGCTTACAGGTCATACTTTGAAACTTACATTCCACGTCATCACATCTACGTCATCATGTACAGTAATGAAGGTCGACGTCGGATTTTTTCTACCAATAAAAGAATAGCATAAGGTTTAGAGTAAACGACAGATGTCAATGCACACATCGGCCATCGGAAAGATTTAAACATACCAAAGCAATTAACATACACGTATTTCTGATGTCGATACTACAAAGATATATAAACCATCCATTTCCTTTTTGGGTCAATTGAAGTCGTCAATCCGTTTAAACATAGATCTAGCCATCGGACAAAGGTTATGTCTAAAAAATAACTTGTGCAGAGGATTACTAGTAGGTTTGATTACGATTCCATAATTGTTAATTCAAAGGCCAGTTTTTATTACCGTGTTATTCCCCTCAAAAATGGCGATGCATGAATAACTTTTTTAAGGATCCCTTGTTAAACGGTCATCAACGTCAGCAAGATGTTGTCAAAGGAAAATGACACTTAACGAATACTCTCGATCTTCGATACTGTGCGACGATAAATTCAAAAATATGAAATCATCGATGAGCTAGGAACAATGGGCCTCTACATTGTCAACTCACAATACATTAACTCCCAAGCATGGCATGGATCCTATTTTGATTTCTAAAGATTACAAAGATCATGTTGTACACCCTCCAATTAAATACTAGACGTGGCAAGGTAAGTCTATGGGATATAGAAATTTGAATCTGTAATTCCATTTCTCTTCCAATTTCGCATTATGTTCAAGAAAATTTCTATTCAATCAAGAGAAGGAAAGAAAATCCATTGAGAAGCCTTCTCCCAACGTCGATTCATGGAAACACTAGTAAGACTAGGTTATATGCAAAGAAGGTAAACGTTAAATTTTGTTGTGATTTTTTTAGGTGTTATACATCACCAATTTTTTTGTCATTTTCTATAATTGCTTGTGACTCATGGTAGCATTCTCATGCAATAAATATGCCTCCTCGAAGTTCAGTAACCAAGCACTCACCAAGGACACCCAAAGGTAAAGAGTCATAAGTTGGTGAAGTATCAATTCCATCAGTAGCAAGAGGATTGGAGTTTGCACCGAAAGTAGAACCCGTGATTCGAATATCGACCAAGAAGCAGTTCGTTCAACCACCAAGGTTCGAAGATACAAAGTAAAGAACCACATATAAGGTAATCCTTCCACCTTGGGGTGATTTCTATAACATAATTCATTGGGAATATTTTCCAAACTTTATGCTTCATAGTGTCCCAGGGGTCAGGGAACTAGATGACAAAGTTTTTTCAAATATTGGACAATCGTCCTCACACAGGGTAGCATGTTGAAATCTCGTTTTGCCTTGCATAGAGACCCTAGGTTGGATAATTGACCATACATACATCGATAAATGTGTAATCAATAATGTGGAAGGGGAATGTGTTGGCGTATTCCTTCCGGTAGAGGTGAAAAAGTATTACAAGCTTAGAGACCCGGTAGAAATACTAAATATTTATTTTGTGGTTAAGCTCTATGATAAACATAACACCATCCAATTATTAGACTCCTAGTGGAGGGAGGACAAGAAATTCTTAAACAATACCACTGGTTGGTACAACACAAAAAATTTTAGGGAACCATACATGTACTTAATGGTGTTGATATGCTGATTGTATGGAGAAAAGGATTGTTCAAAATTATTAGAAGCTTGGATGCTCCTGGCATATACGGTCACGATTTCTGGAAGTAGTTTCAATTGGGGGCCATTATTTCAAAGAAAATGAGCATCATTATTCCACGGGTTTAGAAAAAAAAACAAGGTGAGACACCATCCTTTTTTATTTCATCTTTCTTGCTAGACGTAATCTGTGCGAGAAATGTTTTCCCAGGTATGGATCAAAGTCGGAATATCGATGAGTTACCTGTACATGTGTATTTTAGTATCCTATGGGAAAACAAGTATAATAAATTTTATGCTATGATATGTGATGAGTTCATAGCTAGGACACATTTCATTATTTTTAGATAGAATTGTCCAAGACTTTCAGTAGTAGCAAAGAAAATGACATCCAAATTAGGTCATTAGTATATGGAAGAGAAGAGAACTTATATCATGGTTTTTGGAGCTAGTATTTCTCCACATATACTCCCCTCTTTTGTCCCAAACCATTTTGTGTTGGGGGAAATATGCTACCAGATCATTTTACAAGGTTTTGATGCCTCTCTGGTGAAGGACAAGAAGATGGATTTTATACCCTACGGTTTCCATGTTGGATATTATACAGTGAAAGACACCACGCACACCAAGCAAGAAGGATTGAGTCATTTGGAATACACGTTCCCTACAGGATGGTTTTGTAAACATGATCCCAAAGGGATAGTACCCCAGCACGCAAGGAAAGTGGTGTCACATTGGCCTTACACCCATGACAGTTATGGAGACAAGCTCCTCACTGAAAATGCTCAAGACTGGGAAGAGGTTCTTCAATGAAAAGAAAACTCATAAATTACCAATTTTAATGTTATTTCGGTGCAAGAACAATTTGCAACTGTAGAGCATACAACAGAGGTAGTTATGAAAGCACGAGATGAAGTTACAGCAGCAGAAGAAGCACAGTGAGCCATAAGAGGAACAACACTCCTAGCCGAGGCATAAAGGGTTATGAAAACGATCAGTCAGACCCCTCTTCCTCAATATTTAGAACCTCCAAGGATTGTCCCGGTTAATACAAACACTCATGCAACCAAGCCAAATACTACTGAAGCAGCTCCACCAGAGGGGATCATCACTCAGGTCAACCCAAGTTTGCTACAAACCCAAGTGGAGAAACCTACAATAGCTAGAATGTCATAAAGATTATCAAGGACACCAGCTAGAATAGGTATACCCCCAATCCTTATCAATTTAATAACCATATATGATGATGACAAAGGTTCAAAAACATCTTACATATCCCCAGTACTTATCACTTATGAGGAAGCACTGGGAGAAATGTCTACCCTGACCTTAGAAGGACCATTATAGAATTTAGAAATAAGGGACATAGCAATTGAGAACACCCATGATAGTGTGACTTTCCCACAACTAGAAACTCATCCTTTAGATGACGCAAGGTCACCTCGTAATGATGGGGATGTTGGTTATGAACAACCTAATGTAGAAAATACATTCGGAGGAGAAAAGGGTGACTATGAAGAAGAACAAGAAGGGGGGTATGAACAACAAGAAAGAAAGGTCCCATCAATAGAAAATATAGTGATTGCAGGCTTGCCATCCAATTCCTCTCTTCAGACAGTAACACCACCACCTAGAATTGACCAACAGAGAGCCTCATCACCAAAAATCACAGGGGACATTCCCTCTGATGAACTAAGAGAGACAATCAACAATATAGAAAATTCACCTATAACTTCTACACAAGAGAAAACATTAACAAAAGAAGGTAGCAGTCAAGTACCTGCCATGGAAAAAGGGAAGGAACCTGTTACAGAACATTTCTATACATGAAGGCGCTTGGGAAATACCCTATCTTGGGGAGATCAACAAATTTCTAAACCTGTTGACGAGGTTGTTGATTTGCAATATATCTCTTACGACAAGAAAAGAAAGGCGATAATGAAAAGAATTGTCAAAAGAAAGAGGTTCACTTTAGACAGTACTATGTTCGTAACCACAGAAGAAAATTTATTTGATACAGAAAATACCGAGGTGAATGAGTTTCTTGGAGCTGGGATGGATATAACTAATGCCACCCTAGATAGAGCAAAAAGGTATGAATTACAAGCTACTTCCATGAGAAAGGAGTTAGAGCATCTTTGGCATCAAGAAGAGAATTATCAGGACACCACTCAAGTAATAATACTTCTTAAAGGTGATTTCACAAAGGTGTACAATCAATTCAAATCAAAAAGAAATATTTTCACGACCTGAATAACAGATTTCCAGGAAGACACTCTTATGGGACTAGCGACCTACAAATACATGTGATGATGGTATGAAAAGGCATATCAAGATTTGGAGCAGATTGAGTACATTAGAGAAGTGCAGATGGGTCTAGACACGAAATAACATGGTATTCAGGTACTCACAGATTACATTATCACCAGAATACACATGGCAATAGAACATTGGATGCAAATGGTACAAGAACCTCATCAGAAAATGCAAGAAAGGTGGGAAGAATGTGTGAGGAGGTGGGAGAAAATAAATAAGCAAATGAGATCTATCCATCTACCAGAGTTCGGCCAACCTGAGGACTTCACAGACTTGCAGAACATAGTCAAGAAACACATTGAACTGGACCAGGCATCTAAAGTAAAAATTTCATATATTTCAACCCTTGTCCCAGGACAGATGAAGAATTTCATGAATCCCCTGATCAAAGCATCGACATTTTTGCAATGGTTGAGTGCCAAGCTGGATAAATACAAAAAACATGTGGTGGAGATGAAAGAGATCATTAGTGTGCCAATGGACTAGCACAGGTTCCTTATGCCAACACATGTAAAGAATTTTTTTCCAGTGGTTAGAATATGAGAGCAATAATCTGTTGTAGTAGAACATCAAGATAACCAGAGATATAGGAGAAGGACACGTGGATTATGTCCACTTTGATTTTGTTTGCTTGATAAGACTCAAGATAGTAGAAATTTTTAGATAATTTACTTTTATAAATAAAGACATCGACCGTGTATTAGGGGAAATCGTTTTTTGCATAGGATAGAGGATTTTATTTTGTAAGAGAACTATTTCTCGGACAAAGATTTTTTGAATTCAAAAGTTCTACGTAGAACCAACAACATTTTCATCTAAAAGCGTGAATGTGATTGAACTTGTGGATTGTTTCCATGTTCAACTCTATATTTGTTGTTGTCTCGAGTAAGATCTGTTATGATTATTTATTAAGTTATCTTAGAATTATTTATAGTTCTTTATTTCAGACTAATGAAAATAAATCGATAATGTTTAACATGTGATGTGTGGTAGGGTGTGATGAAATTTTTTTCTAGCCTCTATTATATTGCATGCGTACTCTCTTCAAACTTTCTCTCAAATAATATCTAATGGTCTGGAAAAGTGATAGTATTATTGCTAATCTGAACTTGACATAGTTGTTATTTTCATATCGAGAAACAAAGGTTATCCCAAGGCCCAGTCTTCTCCCAGATAGATCATTTTTTGTCTTTCAATACATTATAAAACATGGTAAACCCAGAAAGAGAATTGATTCATTAGGAGAAAATATTTGAAAGGTACATAGATATATCATTGTTAAATCCCATCGAAACTTGTTATATCATTGATCTGGAGAATTGTACCACCATTAAACACTGAAGAGTCTAATTGGGCCTCATTGGTAGGTAAAATTCCTAATATTGAGTCAAATGGAATTATGACCCCTCAACAAAGTCCTATAAAGACTAGCAAAGGAACTCTTCCTCCTACTCTATATGATTAGATAAAGAAGATCTATCTACGAATATTGAAATAATAATAGACAAGAAAATGTAGAACACGTTAAATTGAAGGGAATAGGCCAAGTTTATATTGATTGGAAAGCCAATGGAAAGTAATTACAAATCATGCTTGACAATTCATCAACTTCTCCAAGCTCTCCTCGTCCATCCCCGTTCATGAATCTCTTATGATCAAAATGATGATACTTCAGCAATTTCCCTCCCCCTTCACCATGGAAATACCTTCAATATATAGGCTTGAGAGGCTTAACCACCATGATATAATGAGGGAAATGGTTGAGGATATTTCTCCTTAAGTTGGGATTTGATCCTAATATAGAGCCATAGTATAGGAGTCAACCAAAACAACCTCATCCATAGAGAGTTGGCCCTTAGGAAAAGGTGGAAGATTCTGTATTTTTCTCTAACCAAAGTGGAACCCCCTTAGAGTGAGAGACAAAGCACCATTGGCACCCCATAAACAAGTCAGCAGGAGCATTGGCGCCCCCTTAACATGAGTAGGGGAGCGCCACCCTTCTAAAATGCCCAAAATGGTCAAAATTTCCAAGAAAAAGGTGTGGTTATGGACCCCAAATGGTTGGTTTTCTCGTCCAAACTAATTTATGGATTGTGAAAAATGTATTTCATGGTTTCAAAAGGTTTTGACACTTAGAAAAGTGAATGTGACACTTAACAAGGTGCACATGTCACTTTGTAACACTTGTGACACTTAGGGTGCGACACTCAAGTTTGACATTTTGATGTGTAACACTTAACCATCTCCAAATTAGTGTCCAATCTAGGGTCTAACTTGTTGTCTTTAATCTTGGCCAACAATGACTGCTTCGAGCAGCATTCATCATTGTCGTGCCATGGGATTTTGTGGAAATCACACCATTTTCCAATGTCTTTCTTTGACTTGTCATTACCCTTCTTTACTCGTGGCTTGGAATAGTTGTGTTGAGGTTGGTTTTCGTTGCTTTTTCCTTTGTTTTGTGAGATAGGGCCACATGTCCTTTTCCATGCTTCTATTGTGGTGGATTTGTAGAATTGAATTCTCACTTATTCTTCTACTTGAATTTATGTTTGATTTTGACAACATATCGATAATCATCTCCCAGTGAGGAGAAGTCCAATAAATCCATATTCATTTGGATGTACATGTGTAGGCCACTACGATACTTTAGATTTGGATGTTTCTAAGAGTCTCTGATACCATAATTTGAGTATAAAGTATGGAATAGAATGGTGTACTTCGGCACCATCTAGTCTCTCTCCCATCGCAGACTTTTCCATCTCGTGTATTGGTCATCATATTTTCCAACATTGTAGAATTCCTCCTTGAGGGTGTCATTAAAGGCTACCCAAGTGGGTTTTGTCTCAAATTTTTTAGATGGATCTATGCTCTGTCTCTCCCAATAACCTACAAACCAATATCTGACATGGGGAAGGGCTTTGAGGAGCATGATCATGATTTTTTCGATGTCAAATTTGTTTTGGACAAGGTAGTAACCCTCTAACATATTTAACCATTTCTGCAAAGCATATACATCTATCTAGCCTTCAAATAAAGGGATATCAAATTTATCTTGTACCTTGAAGGGTGTCACACCTCTAAAATGGTTGCTTGGTGAAGGTGCCTTTGTCATCGTCGGTAGTCATCGAAGTATCTTGGAAAATTTGTCCATCATCTTGTTCCTCTATCGCACGATGGATTCCTCAAAAAACATATTGAAAGGATATCATGTTCTTTCATATATATTTTATTCCGCCATGGGAGGCTACTTGGTCCAACAAGAGTGGTCATCCCCGAGTGAAACTAGATTAAGACCCAACTCTTTATACCCTGACCTCATTAGGTACATGCATCGAGAAACAA
>ML818505.1:108925-124973 GCA_009831015.1 Picea engelmannii | reverse complement strand
TGAGATGGCTCTCATGTTTATTAAATGCAGTTATTGTATGAACAAATTCAAATTGAAATTGAAATTTTAATGCTAATATATCACTATGATGGTCTATCTATGATATAGGAAGATGATGGATTTTTCTAGTGAGGATATATGATGGTTTCTATAAGCTTGAAAGCATGGGGTGGATGTTATTATGAAGACACTGAAAACCCTATGACGTGCCTTGATCATATTGAGCTTGAATTTGTTAGCAAGACACCCTAGCAGGAGAGCTCCGAAGGCTTGCACTCTTCTTTCATGTGATAACCTTGGAAAATAATGGATTTCTCGTGGGATTGTTTAGTAGAGAAGGGGATACCTAAGCTTGTGAGATTCAGTAGTTGTAGGGAAGAGGTGACTTGGATGAATATACATTGTGAGATTCATGACATATGTTGGCTCATATCAAGTGGTGATATATTTTGGGTGTGACAAGGAGGAAATTAATTTGGTCTCACCCATGGAAACCATGAGGGTCAAGAATATATTAATGAAGATAAGTATAGAGCTGAAATTACATACTATATCTTGTATAGTGAATATATATGCTTCAATATGAAATTGGAATTCTTATTATTGGACTAAATATTGCATATGAATGACTATGGAAAGCGTGTTTTCATTTGATCATTTTTGTAGGTATATGTTGAAATTTTAATCCCTTGGAAGCACCAAGATAATGAAATGAATTGTTGTGCCATTATTGTCCAAGAAAATACAACAAATGCAAGTTGCAATGGAGACGATATCATGTAAATGCTAATAAAGAATGATGAAATATCTCATTATTGGAAATAAATGTTCATCGAATATAATGTTATTCCAAGATATAGTGGGGGGCGGGGGGGATGTAATACCTTGATTTTTTTTTTATAACGAGAGAAGTTATACATTATATTAAAAAATATATAGCCTTATTAGACAACATGAAAATACAAAATTTTGAGGGTGTTGATTGTGACTTCCAGATCTTTCCTCCTCCCATCAGAGTTTCAAAAGGAGAGAGCCCATATTTTTCTCTTACAATTGTTCTTTCTTTCATATTCTAGTGAGAATGAGTAAATTCTAATGAATTTCTTACATAACAAAAGACACAAAAATACAAGGATAAAATAGATTACATGTCCAGCTTCTTGTTACCATTGGTTTTGTTACTAGACAAGATTTTTTCTTCTTTACTATTGGAATCTAAGCTTCCTTTACATCTTATGAATCCCTTTCTTCTCCCTCCAATCCTAATTTGTCTTGATTCAGAGGTTCTTAATGCTCTATTATCTCATATTCTTCTTCCTAATCCACCCAACTCACCTTAGGCTAAGTTCTAAGTGGGAACTTTACTTCCTAATCTAGATCTAGAGGAAAATTATATTCCTATTTCTTGGGGGATTTTCTAAATTCCACCATACCTTGTGGTGCAACAAGATAAACGATCTATGTGCATGGATAAGTGCGGCCCCACATATCATCACAGTCTTTACTATCATTTTTTTATATTTACCTCTTATATATGGTGTTTTTCTAGGGAGAGACTGGAGTTCCATGATTGGAGGATATATTATGAATGATGGGAGTTGTATGATGTTTCCTAATAAATATGGAACGATGGTCAAAGTCCCTAGGAAAATAAGAAAGATAAAGTCATTTAGAAACAAAGAAAATGAAGTTTTGGACAATTACATCGATGTTGGGATAGGAAATTATGTTGTTCTCAGTCTAGAAAAAATCAATCATGTAAAGCAAAAAGAAAATGATTTTTTTCAAGGTTTCTGGAAGATGTCATTTGATGGATCTTGTTCCAAATCTAGAAGTGAAGTAGGTATTGTTTTTAAAATTCCTCATTCCAGTATATATCCGCATGCAATCAGACTGTGGTTACCTTGTACTAACAATGAAGCAAAATATGAAACACTCATACAAGTAATGATTTAGCACTCCAGATGAAAGTAGAAAATTTGGTAGTAATTGGCGACTCGGAATTGATCGTCAACCACATCAAGAAAATATATAGAATCAAGAAAGAGAAGTTGAAATACTAAGAAAAAAGAGTATGTGAACTAATGGACTCTTTCAATTAATTCAACATATCTTTTATTCCTAGAGATAATAATCATAAGGTTGGTTCACTGTAGTGGTTGCATCGCTCTTCAACCTAGATGATTCCCAAAATCAAAGTACGTTTTCTATTAAAATAATTTGCAGACCTTCAGTACCAGACAATCAAGATTTTTTGCAAATCTTTGAAAATGATGAACATGTTGTTGATTTAAATGAATCTCCCGAAGACCTTGATGATCATATTCTTCTAGTCATTTCAAAATATTGTGTTGGTTTACAATCCCTTTTCATACGAGATGATCAAACAAAGATTCTTTATTTAAGAGAAGAAGTATCTATTAAGAAGGTCCAAGAAACACAAAAGATAAACATTTGTACTCATGATTCTCCCAAGAACATAAATCTTGGTACCAACTGTACAAAGGAAGAAATTGATCAATACACTTCTTTGTTGAAATAATTCTATGAAATTTTTTCTTGGATTTATGATGATTTGAAGGAGTATGATAAATCCATTTTCCAGCTTATCATAACACTTAAAGAAGGAGTGAATCGTGTCAAGAAAAATCTAAGAGTAAATAATCCCAAGCTCGAGCCTTTAGTAAAATTGGAATTGGAAAAATTAAAGAAGGTTGGAATAATATTCTCGATCAAACATTCAGAGTGGCTCTCAAATCCTTTCATAGTCAAAAAGAAGAGTGTGGAGATTCAACTTTGTGTCGATTTCAAGGATTTGAACAAAGCAAGTATCAAAGATAATTGTCCACTTCAAAATAGGGAAATGTTGTTGCAACAAGTTACTGGTTCAACCTTGATGTCAATGTTAGATGGTTTTTCGATATATAATCAAGTGCTAGTTGCAGAGGAATATAGGCTCAAGACTGCTCTTGTTACACCATGGGAGACATATGCATATGCTCGCATGCCTTTTAGGTTACAGAATGTCGGAGTGACCTTTCATAGGAAAATGAATCATGCTTTCAAATATTTAATTAGGAAATTCAAGGTTGACTATCAAGATGATTTGACTATTGATTCTAAAATAAGAGAAGAGAATATCAAGCATTTAAGAGAATATTTTTAACATTCCAGGTTGTATGGTATATCTTTGAATCCTAAGAATTTTTTGTGTGTGTGGTTTCAGAAGGAAAACCCTTGGGACATATATTCAGTAAAGAAGGAATAAATATATATCCAGAAATAATCAAGGCAATCAATGAGTTGAATCCTCCAACCTCAAAGAAGGGGGTACAGTCTTTCTTCGGGAAGATAAACTTTGTACGAAGATTTGTCCCAAGTTATACAACAATTGTGAAACCCATCGATATCTTGTTGAAAAAATATCATAAATTTGAATGGACCCAGAAAATTCAAATTACTATTGCATGCAATTACTACTTCTCTTGTCCTTGTCATCCCAAACTTCAATAAGGATTTCATAATATACTATTTTTCCTCAGAGGAAACTATTGATTTTGTTTTGACACAAAGGAATAAAAAGGGAGAAGAATCACCAATTAGTTTTATGAGCAAAACATTGCATGATTATGAACTAAGATATTCAGAGATAGAAAAGCAGGCCCTTTCTTTGGTTGAAGCAGTGTCACATTTCAAGACATACATTTTATCATCTCATGTCATAGTTTATGTCTCAACATCTCCAGTAAAAATGTTATTGAATCAACAATTAAGAGAAGGAAAGTGGGAAAATTGGCTAGCACAAATTCAAGAGTATGATATTCAGATCAAGCCTTTAAATGCAATCAAAGGAAAAGGGTTATGCAAATTAATGGCATGAATTGATGCAATAAGTGCAGGTGTACCCATTTCACAAGAGTTGTCATTTTCAACATCAAAATGGTACAAAAATATTATATTTTATTTACAGTTTGGAAAATTTCCCATTGGTATTTCTTCAAATGAAAGAAGGGAATTAAAAATGAAGGAAAATCAATATGTGCTAGTTGTTGAAGTTTTATTTCAGAGAAATTTTGATGGAATGTTATTGAGGTGTATAGATTCCACAAAATCTCAAAGGGTTATACAAGAGTTTCATGAAGGAATTTGTGGAGTACATTTTTCACCATCAAAAATAGCCCACACAATCATGAGAGAAGGCTATTACTGGCCCACCATATCCAAATACTCTTATTCAATGATTAGAAAATGCATCTCTTATCAAAAAAAATCAGGAAAAATGAAAAAGGCACCAATTCCCTTACAACCCATAATGATTGAAGAACCATTCACACAATGGGGATTAGATGTCATTGGTCCCATCAATCCAAAGTCCAGTAAAGGTCACTCATACATTCTCACTGAAAAAAATTATTTCACCAAATGGAAAGAGGAAGTATCTATGAAAAGGGTTGATTATGAAGAACTTATAACTTTCCTCAAAGATAATATATTGTCAAGATTTGGAGTTCCATAAAAAACTCATATCTAATCATGGATCAATTTTCATTGGATCAAAATTTACAAAGTTCTGTGGGGATTATGGTATTATCATGGATCAATCATCAAATTATTATCCCCAAGGTAATGGACTAGTCAAGTCTACAAACAAGACATTGATCCAAATCCTTAAAAACACAATCAATGTGAATCAGAAGAATTAGCTTGTGAAGTTGACTAATTCATTATAGGCGAGTAGACTTACACCAAAATATAGCATGGGGATATCACCATAAACATTGGTATATGGAAAAGAAGAAAATATGCCAATTCATTTATAATTAAATGCCTCGACTTATGTTATGAAAACTGAAGATGTAGAACAAGTTGTTCCTTTAGAGAGAAGATATGAACAATTGGCACATTTGGAATAATGACAAGGCAAAGCATTAATAAAAATGATTCAAAGATAGCAGACTGTCAAAAGACATTTTGATCAAAGTGCATCAATAAAATACTTTCAGAAGGGACAGTTGGTATTGTTATGGAACAAGGAAAAAGAAAAATTGTCTATACATACAAAGTTTGAAGCATTGTATATT
Organism: Picea engelmannii; assembly: GCA_009831015.1. NCBI lineage: Eukaryota > Viridiplantae > Streptophyta > Pinopsida > Pinales > Pinaceae > Picea > Picea engelmannii. The sequence continues at coordinate 119,892 of ML818505.1, read as the reverse complement.
GGCCCTTATATGATTGAAAATGTGCTTGTATTCAACTCTTATTTGTTGAAAGAAATGAAAGGAATAGTCCATATGTTGCCAATGAATGGGAAACATCTCAAAAGTTTTTTCTCTTGAGAAATTTCAATCCCAACCTATAAATAGTTTTTTTGTTTTCTTTCCATGTATATAATTCCTAAAGTCTTTTATTTCATGTGTTTTGCTGACTCCATAGCCCTATGGTTGAGATTATGGTGTTCTCAGTAACCCACTAGGGGTTATTGTCCCACATTTGGAGCCAGTTGTTGATCCTCAAATTTTCTAAGTCTTTCATAAAGTCTCTCATGTATATATCTTTCCTATACTTAGAAAAAATTTCACTTTGCCATGGGTTCATGAGTCATTTTCATTCTTGTCCAAACTTATGCCTCCTCCAAAATGCACTGTTTTGTTCCAACGTTATCATTTTKCACCTATACTTAGAATTTTGTTTAAAAGTTCCACCGTGGGTCTAAATCATTTCTTCRATTCACTTACTATCATTGCGACCCTCACATCCAACCAATCCTCCATACTTAGTCTATTTCCCATACTTCACTACCTCCTCAACACTTCAACACTTAGCCAATTTTCAAGTTTCATCATGGGTCCATGATTATCTTACAATTATTCCATACCCATCACTACCCCGTTCGACTAATCCACTTTTCGTACTTATTCATTTTTTGAATTTTTATCATGCGTCCACAATCATCTCACTTACACTCTACTTACGCCTTACCCTTTGTCTGACCAATCCATTTCTAATACTTAGCCATTTTTTGAAATCTCACCGCAGGTTCGTGGTTCTATTGCCATTTCATTTTTATTTACATACATCTAATCCTCCACCGCCCATGGAAATCCATGTCTCATCTTGTCACTCTCCCCGAGGTACATTTAATACAAATCTTATGGAGAATAAAAAATGGTTAATATATTAAAAAGTTGTTATTAATGGTGATCTTCTCGAGACAATTCTCCATCAATTCAAATTTAATTTGTATTCATCATAAGTTTGAAAGACGAATTTCAAGGTATATTATGGTAAAAAGGTTTACTTTAGTATTAACATTCTAAAAGGACTGTACATTAATCCACCAACTTCGTTAAGCATGACAACCAAAAGAAAGGAGAACTTTTGCGTAGACACCATCAACACATTTGGACGGGCAGATCAAAAGTTTCAGTGGTCCAGAGAATACAAGTATTATTCTACATTTCCACCTCCAAAGAGAAGTTATAACTATATTTAAACATCATGAATTGATTTAGAAGGTTATTTTTTAGAGGCTTTTGATGCCAAAGAATTAGTTTTGTGGTGTATAGATAAGTTCGACAAGAACCAGAGAATTATTCAACTACAAGGAGAATCCCCTATTTCTCTGGCACCTTCAGTTTTTAAGAAAATGCTCAGGTTACCGGATTCAACAATGACCTTTAAAGGTAATGAAGAAAAATATTTTTTGAAGGTAAGAAATGGTGGATGGTATCTATTGCAAAAATATCTCGAAGGCCCGGCGGTAATGCCAGCAGATTTGTCAAGCATCCAGGTTATTTTGTTAAATAATTCATATAAAGAGTTGGCATGGCTATTTTCTAGTTTATTTGGTCAAGAATATACTACTACCATTCCTTGACTAGCCTTGTATATCTTACTTGTTTTAATTCATAAGAAAGTGATTTTCGATTGGGTGAAAATTATTTCCGAAGAATTATCTTTTCAACTGTAAAATTTCAAGAAGAATAGGAAATTCTACATGTCCTCATATCTAATTTTCTCCATCACCTATTGTCACATTTTCAAGGGTTTACATTTATCAAAACAAGTCAATTGTAAAATTAACCCTGTCCAGATGTTGTACTCATCCTTGTGGAAACAAAAGGTCGTGTATCATTTCTATGAAGTGAAGAATGCATTTGTTTCCTACTTCAAAAAGCTCATTTTTGGGTCAAATACATCAAGATTATCTTTAGAGGGATCAACCTGTCTGGATAAGAAAGGAAGATTTGAAGCGATGGAACACTTTAGTAATATCAGAGTTTATTGTTCTCGGGAAAGACCTTCTTATCTCCCATATTATGTGTCGGACAATATTTTTGTTGTGGAAGTGTGCAAGAAATACAGATTATGGGCCCATTTCTTCCATGGAAAAAGGAAAAAACAAGTTATTCCTTTTCCCTAGAGAATTGGGGAAATAACGTTGAGAAATGTTGTAAATATTGATGATTTTTTAATGCAATTTCATCAATTTAAGTTGAAACTGGCAGATGAAATCAAAGGGTTTGACCCAAATCATTTTTTTATGAATCATATGATATATGTCGACTATAGTATTTCATTTTCCAATACATTTATTTTCGGAGAAGAGGAGGGTGATAGCCAGAACCCTCGGGCACTGTCTATTGAAAAAATTCAAGAATATGATATTGAGACTATCATTAGCACCAATGACCAACATAGGTAGTAGGGAATAGTTCTTAACAAGAGGAGTACTCGTTCTCCTAATGTTTCATAAAAAATGGCCTACCAAAATAAAATCTCATTTAGCAGCGCATGAACAAAGGAAATCTTCACTGGAAAATTTCAATGACGGAGGAGATCAGAACCCTCTTAAGGGAATTCTTGAAAGGCCTCATAAACTCCTAGTGACTAATGAAATAAAAATACAAACAAGTAGAGAAGGAGGAATTGTGGGTGCACCTTATTATCTCACAAATTGTAGGTTGGGCAAAGCCCGACCAAATCCACGAGATGGTGATAACTATGGGAGAGTCTACCCACTGTCACCTTAGATAAACCTTCCCCTTGCTTTAGTGAAGGATAAATCCAACACAAAGGGGGAATCTCAGGTGACCCTAGGGGAAATGAGATAGAAGGTACGGTTATGGAAGTGGATCCCCTACAGGTAAAACTGCTAAGTGGAGGATGTCTTGGAAATGAGTCTCGAAGATGGTAAATTATTTCCAAGTTCTTGGGTATCTACAGAAGATTGGTGTACATGTCGTAGATGTTATCGCGCAATTCATAGGTTGGGCAAATCCCAACCCAACCATAAATTAGCAACAACTAGGAGGGAACCTACCCACTATCACCTTAGGCAGGTGTCCTCATCACTTTAAAGGTGAGGTAATCACCTCAAGGGGGTAATCCCAGTGACCCTAGGAGGAAATGAGATGAAAAATGGTAAGTATGGATGGATGTCCCTAAAGGTCAATTCTAAGTGGTATGAAGTTCTTTGGAAAGAGTCTTGGGAAGGTCCAAGGGTTTCAAAATGTGTTGAGTGACCTGCAAATAGTGAAGTACCTTCCCGAGACACAAGGAAAAAAATCATATGATGCAATATAATCAATTCGACAAGCAAGTTAGGCATGTTGTCCCTAATAGCAGTTGTTAGTAACAATGTATATCAGCAATGAAATGGCACAATAATTTTTTGAATAAGTGATAGAAATCAAGTGAGAGAAACAAGAGAAAGACTAGCTAAACACTAGTAAAACTCAACATTAAAGACCAAGATACTAGCATGAAAAGATAAGGTTGTTGTAAACACTTTCTGCATAAATATATATCATCCTTATGGCTGTAACAATAAACTTATTACAGCAAGAAAATCAGCCACTAAAGCTCCTCCAAACTTTGCCAAAAAGTGCGCTAGACCAAGAAGTGTAAGTGTGCAAACTTTGGGAAAATTTCAGCGATTGATTTCAGAGTTATTGAAACAATTAGATTAGGGTTTTTGCAGAACCAATGGCTGAAGTTGAAATTTTGTAACAGCAGCAAGAAATACCCATTTTATGGGGACACACTAGTGGCTGTGAGGTGCTCTAAGCACAAGGATTATAACCCAAGTTGCAAAAAGTTAATATGACAAGAAATCACATTTCCCAATGCAATATTTTCTTTCTCCAATGCAAGAATACTTCAGATTAGTTCCTTTAAAAATGGGTGATGGAGTATTTAAATCACAATCTATATCAACAACAACCCTATGGGTGTAAACTTTCTTACTCCCTAGGGTATGCCAACCAAGCTTTAGTGTAAATCTAGGAGGGTATACACACTCGTATTTCTCCTAGCAACCCTTGCAAAAAAGAAAGACTTAAAACCTTTAACAAGAGATGAAGCAATTGTGGAGGGTGTATATAGCATACTCCTCCCTAGGTTTTCCACCAACAATGACCAAAGTAAGCAATAAAATAATAGCATATGCAGATTTTTCCTTACCTAATCCAAGAAAATGAGAGAACAAACCCTAGTTATCATGCAACATTCATCCAAGATTTAAGAGAGAAATCCTTTAGGGGGTGTGCATCACTCCTCCTCATCCAATCACCAAGATACCTTCACCATAAGACATTCCACAAGATAAAACACCAAAATCACCAAGGGTATCGAAAATTTCAGCCATGTACTTCTCACAATGGGAGACTTATGTTAAAATGAGATCTTATGATCTCTTGTCTATATAAAATGTCTCCAAAATAGTTTGTCCATATAATATTAGGGTAAGCCACAATAATAGGAGTCAATAAACCTAATCTTTCCCATTTTACAAAGTAATATTAAACAATTCACTTAAATTTCACTTTTACACAAAAAGAAATCATAATTTAGAGTGGTGTCAACCCTTTAGGGGACGTTTTGGAACTAGGAGCAAGTTGTTGGTGTAGGAGGAGTATGGTTAGGCTTTCCAAAGACATATGTCAAGCATACAAGTTACTTCCTTCATGTTCAAAGCCTCAAACTCCTCAAAACATCCTTGTGCCAATGCATATCAACTCACCATCAAACCCTAGCCCCATGGATGACCTCATGCTCCTAAAGATGACATTTTGCCTCTCCTAGGAAAAGCGTTTGGCAAGTAAGGGATAGGTTATGTCATCCAAGTCATCTTCTAGGCCTTTGAACTTTCATCTCTCTCATCCGGCATGCGGGCTCTTAGCATCCACCTGTGGGCTTCAAGCCCCATGGAATCCCAAGCTAGGCTTGTTCCTCCAAAATTGTCCACGAACTAAGTCCTGCAAAAAAAATTAAGCGCGCCCTTTAAGGATCTCAAGTCAAGATATCATGATAAGTAAATCAATTCAATAAATGATCCACCTAAGAATGTGCATAAAATATTACCATGTCAAACAAGTAAGTTCTCAAAGACATTATGCAACTTGTCAAGCTTAAATATGGGAGGGTTGACGAGGTGCCTTATTGAGTAGGTCTTGCCCTAGGTCAAGGAGATTTTCCAAGAGATCCCTATCTAAGCCATGTAAAGTGTATGAAGTCTTTAAGGGTAAAGACCAAATGGGCATGGGGTTCGTGACATACAAGTATTTGTAGTGTCTTATTCATTGGTTCCTTTGTAGAGGGTGTGTGGAAACTTCGTTTGCAAAGTAATTTTTCCAAGTCCATATTTTTTCCATTCTTTGTTTCTTTCAAAATTTAAGGACAAGTTGAATGTCATTGTCCTGGCGTGGTGTCTAGATAATGATAGTGTCACTCACAAACACCTAGTTTAAATGAGAAGGTTGGCTCGTGATGAGACCCCCTTTCTCTCATCCATTTAACTGAGAGGCATTACCTTGGCTTGGTGACCAGATGATGGTAATGCCATACCACTAGATATCCATGAACATGATAGGTCAACTCATGATGAGACCTCCTCTCCTCCAACTAACCTTTTAAGCATTCATAATAATATTTCTTGTGGGTCCCTTTTCTTAGAGATAAGTGTTTCATTGCTTTCTTGGGGGATCCCTCGGTGAAGCATCTAGAAGGTTTATTACATAGGCTTTTATCTTTTACCCAAAAAAAATCCCTCTGGGCCTTTAGCCCCTTCTTGCCATAGAATGAAGGACAACCCCTTCTTGGGTCAATACATCCTAAAATCCAAAGAGATAAGGAAATGGGGGGGAATAGTGATGGAAATTGGTAATTATGGTTAGGAACGATATGATGGATCTTCAAGGGATTTCCTAGTAGCAAACCCATCCCAAAGGAAGACCACTTACTAGGTCACAATGTCAACCACCAAGGTGAATCAAGACAAAAGGCATAATGTCGAAGCATATGTCATGAAATCTAAAGCAGTCTAAGATATAACATACTCAAATGCCTCAAATATTGAAATGACACTTACCATAATACTTGACTTGTACCTCATGGACCAAGGCCCGTTGCCTTTTGAAATCCAACTGGTGTGGTGGATGCCATCTGAAAATATATGACCTTTGTGGTGGTGAGAAGGGTCTCCATCTGTGAAAACGAATATTGCTAGTCGTGTAGTCTCTCGTCTCTTCATATCTACAACCTGAGGGCCTCAAGACATAATCTCCTTAGTTATCCCACAAAATGGGGATAACAGGAAACACAAGAAAACACAAGATACAAGCCCGATAATCCTATGGAAAAGGAAGTGAAGCTTGTTTTCCTAATTAGTAGAAGTATATAATGATATAAGTTAGTGATGAAATGAATAAAAGAGTTGCTAAAAAAGTCACTAAAAGTCCTAGTAGATATGCAAGAGACTAACTAGCAATTACTAGTATAATTGAAGTATGATAGCATAATACTTTAGCAAAAATTAAAGGTTGTTAGATGCAAGTATTGAAGAGATATTGTTGCAGCCTCATGCCTGTAGCATACAATTGCTACATCAGAAAATTCCAACCACTGAAACTTGCAAGTAAACCCCCAGAAGAAGCACAACAACTAGTAGATTAATTATGGAAACTTTCTAGCAAATTTTGATGGTAGAAATGAGAGTACGGTGAAAGATTTAAAGTGATTTTCTACAACCCTAATGGTTGTAGCTTCAATTTATAACAACAATAAGAGTTACTTGGAAAACTATGAAGCCCTAGGGGCATAAGCAAACTAATAGCATGTGAAACTGATTGCACTTTAAACAATTTGAAAATCTCTTAAAATCACGTTACCCAATGCAAGTAATTTTATTTCTCCAATGAAAAATTCATATTAGTGACTTTAAAATATTGGGTAAATGGAGTCTTGGATTGTAAGAGTTATATCCACAATATCCCTAGGGGTTTAAACCCTCTTACTCCCTAGGGCATGCAAATAAAACTTAGGTAAATCTAGGAGGGTGTACACCCTTGTACTCCTCCTAGCAACCTTGCAATAAATTACTTGTCAACTAGAAAATAAGATGGAACTTGATAGAGGGTGTATGCCCTTATACTCCTCCTAGGGTTTCAACCAATAAAAATTATCAAAAAAGCAAGAAGAACTAACAATTGCATATTTTCCTTACCAATTTCAAGAGATATGAAAGATAAAACCCTAGTTCACCAATCAATGACCATCCACAAGCAAGACAAAAGACCTATAAGATGTGCGCACCACCTTAGCTCCACAAATCACCAAGATAATTCACCATAAGACATTTTCACAACAGAGAGATATTCAAATTGCCTAAAGAGGGTGAAAATTTCAGCCAAGTAGTCTTCTCACAATGGGAGAGCTATGTTAAAATGACAAGAGTTTGATATCTATTTATAAAAATCTTCCTAAAAGTGTTTTTCCATTTACCTTTAGGGTAAACCACAAAAAAAGGGGTCAAAAACCCTTATTTTTCCCCTTTACATCATAAATTCAAATTTAACTTATAAAAAATGCACATAAGAAACCCTAGTATGACATCATCCCTCTCTAGGGTGACGTTTTGGCATTTTCGAGTCAACGTTGAGCTAGAAGATGAATCATTGGGGCTCCAAAGGCTCCCCCCTCATGCACTAGGGTCATCTCTATCAAGCAAAGGGTCTTCTTCCTCAAAAATTCCAAGTGTCCATCTCCACCACCAAAACCTAGCCCTAGGGTGATGTCAAGCCCTCCAAGTGTGGCGTTTTGGCCTCAAGAAGAAAAATGTTGGGCTAGTAGGAACTAGGTGAGTTCCTCCAAGGTGTCGCTCAAGTATCCAAAGGTTATCATCATCATCCAGTTGTGCGAGTCATGGTATCCATCTAGTGGGATCCATGACCCTAGGAAGCCCAAGCTAGGCTTGTTCTTACAAAACTGTCCACCAATTAGGTCCTGCAAAGACAATGAATACGCCCTCGAAAGATCTCAATTCAAATGCATCATGATAATTAAATAAAATCAATAAAAGAGCCACCTATTCATGTGCATAAAAAAACACCTCATCGAACTAAACAAGTTCTCAAATACCCTATGCAATTTTCCAAGTTTAGGTATGGGAGGGTTGACAATGCTACCTATTGGGTGAATCATACCTCAAGTTTAGGAGTGTTTCCCAAGTTGACCCCTCTCTAAGTCATGCATAGAAGGTGACATGGATGGGGGAAAGACTTTTGGGCATGGGGTTCATGACATATAAGGGATCGTAGTGTCTCATTTATGGGTTCCTTTGCAGAGGGTGTGTGGCACCTTCGTTTTCAATGCATCCTTTTTCCAATCCCATTTATTGCCATTGATTAATTAAGGTCCAAACATTGGGTACTCCCTATGGGTTAATTGATTAGCTAGGGGGATGTACCATGATGTCACTTGAAGGGAGAGGTACACAGAGTGCCATGGGGGTATATTCTAGCTTGTAACGCACTTATGTAGATCCCTCAACAAGTGGGACATTTATACATATGTGTTTGTTTTTCCAGGACTTTGATTTTTCAAGAGAAACATTTCATTGTTCTCAAGGACTCTTTGGGAGAGCATATGGAACGTTCATAATATGTAGTTTATATTTTTCCAGCTACTTTCCCTTTGGTAATTCAACCCCTTATTCCCATGAAGTGAGGGACAATCCCTTCTTGTGTCAGTGCACATGAAAATCCAAAAAGATAAGGAGATGAGGGGATGAAGTGTAGAAAATGGAAAGTATGGTTAGGAATGGTACGATGACATGTCAAGGGGACCTCCTAGAATCAAACTATCCTTGAGGGTGACCACTTACTAGGGTGCAATGTCAACCACCTACTAGAGTGCAATGTCAACCACCAAGGTGAAACATGGAAAAGAGCATAATTTCCAAGCATATGTTACGTAATCAAAAGCAATTTTAAATGCATCAAATATTGAAATGAAACTCACCATAACTCCTGGCTTGTACCTAATGGAGAAAGACCCAATATCTTATGAAAGTAAGCTAATGTGGTGGATACCCTCATTATGAACCTGAGATATGTGGTGGTGAGCTGGGCCTCTATCCGTTCAAGTGAACGTTGTCATCCATATGCCTCTCGGTACTCCATGTCTGCAACATGAGGGCCTCGATACATCATCTCCTTATTTATCCCTATGAAATGGGGATAACACACATGAAGATGAGATTGTTCTTGAAGACATGGACCTGGATGTTAACATCGAAGATATCAAATTTCCTAATGAATAACAAAGAGTCCAACAAAGTAGAGAAGTCGCGGTAGCAATAGCTACTCAGAAATGGATTTTATTTAAGGAATGATCCTTAATTTTGCACAGTGCCCTGTTCAACAAAATTTTAAATAAATAAGTATTTGAAAAGGTTCATTCAAAGAATAAAAAAGTTCAAGGAAAATCAAGCTTAGAATTTGACCTTAATGGAGTTCCACCATCTAAAATTGTACAGATCCATGAATCCATGGGTGAATCTTTGAAGATGTTTGTTGATGAAATGGAAAGTGAAAATGACACATTAAAAGAAAGAATCAAATAATTAGAGAGCGCTTTAATGCCTCCACCCATTTTCGCTAGCCCAATTGCTACAATGTATCCCTCGAAGAGCTCTGAAGGAACACCAGAATCCATCTCAATATTGAGAGGAACATCACACATCCTAGTTGTTGTCAAAATATAAGTTGGAGAAAATATTAAGAAGTGAATGTATCTCATTCTTGAAGCATGGGAATTGGAAAATAACTTTGTTTCTTTGGGATTGAGAACTACAAATTTGTGACAATATCTTCAGGCCGACCTTGAGAATGATGAGGAATTTTATAAAGAGGAAGTTTCTACCTTTGTCATGAAAGTTTCAAGCATGAGTGACTATAAAATAAGAGAGGAGGACTTGTCTTCATTGATCTGTATAAAAAAAACTCAAAGCATGTTGTACAAAAAGAATTAAGTGTTTTAAAGAAATATTGGTTGATTGTGACACTATAAGTGTCAAGAGGGGAGAATCATTTTTAAAATTGATTGAGTTAAATTTTTCTGGAACCACCAGAGAAGTTGAAGACCCAAAAATTATATTAAATTCTATTCTTACGTCCAAGGAGCAATTTGAAGAAAAAATGGAATTATTAAAAACAACATTAGATGAGAAATTCAATAGTTTGACTGAATATTCAAAAATGGAAGGGGAAAGTTGGTTAGTCAGTTATATAAATAAGAATGAAGATATTGAAGATGCATTACACCAAATTTCAATCGACTTTAGAGATCTGGAAAGTGCATTATTTGATATAAAAGTAAGGCAAGAAATACTTGTTGTGCCAATGAGGGGATTATATTGAAAATTGGTTTAAAATGCCTTAATTAAAATAACAGAACTAGATCAAGAAGGGTTATTGCAACTAGTCACAGAATTCCAGCTAAGGATATTACAAAAGGAACCTTAACAAGCAGATAACACACGAGAGAAATCCATCACAATAAGTAAATTGGTCATTTTTCGTAATTCCCTATTCTTTATACTTCTTGTTTAGAAATCATTTAGTTGTGCATTTTCAATCTACTAAGAACCCATTACTGATCTCTCACCATCTCCTTTTTCTTCTTTCAGGTCCAATCCAGTCCTGCTCACTTTCTTTTTATGGTCCACGGGACAAACACGAACTTTAATTTTATTGTAATCGGACTATTATTTTTTGAAACTCCTAAGAGAACTATTTTGGGATGTAATTTCAATGATTTCTCAAACTCTGAGTTTATGAGCACGAGATTTTTGAACTGCACCTATCATAATATTTTCTATCTTGAATGAAATACTCTTTTAAAG
>ML818505.1:73465-86884 GCA_009831015.1 Picea engelmannii | reverse complement strand
TTAAGGGGTAATGAGCCAATATTAGGTATTAACAAATGATTCATGAATTTATAACATAACAATAGTTCAATCATTTTCACTGTTAGATTTTTAACTACAACGAGATATCAATCATCATATTTACTATCACAAGAATGTGCTCACCCAATATAATCAAACATATGTGAAAATATTAACACAGTCACTCACACAGATTATCAATATTCATATATGCATAGTTACATATTTTGACATTCACAATAACCACTCAATGAACACTAACATTACCACAAAAATACTATGTTATCCTAACATGTAATCCACCATGATAATCTGCAAGACTTTAGCCAACACTAAGCACATATTCTAGACACCTCATCTTTTCTCAATCAACAATTTGAACAAATTTTGTTTTGGCCTATCACAACACCAACTTAGACAATTCCCTCTATTATTTCTTATTCCCTTGGAAAATCCACACCCCTTAGGTGTGGGAAAGAATAATATATTCTAGGACACCAATACAATTGGGGAAATTGATGGATAATGATGCAATGATTCTATTCTCTCAGAAGTCCTTCAGTAGCATGTTCTCACATATGGTTGTTTCACATGTAATTCCTTTTCATGTTCTAGGAATATATACCACCTTACCTTGGTTATAATCTTATAACCATCTCAACACAATCATTCTATTGTATGTCTGCATTAAAATATTTCAACAAAGAAATACAAACATGGCCTCCTTCCTTTAATACACCCTCACTTGGGTAATAGTCTCATTCATACTCCAAATTTCACAAATTCTACACATGATATGAAGCATGATCAAAGTATTTTCTCATCTAAATTCCCTTCATCACATGCAAAAATTTTCCATGGTTCATGATATTTGTATAGATATCAACAACATCTTTGGTATTACCTATTCTAGTGTGTCTCATGGGAGTATACAACATCTCTTCACCAACCGCTTGACAAATATTTCCTTTTCCTCACTCATTCTTGACTATACAACCAACAACATACCACATTTAATGAATATGTCATAGCAAGTTTTCCCATACATATCTATGTGCAAATTACAACATATTTATTATTCAATATGTTCATTTGTGCATATATATTCCAACAATTTTCCTATCTTGCATTTATTAACATTCATATACTTTAATCATTTGCTTAAAATCACATTTCTCAAAATAAATAGCAAGAGATGAGTCGAGGAATTCTCCCTTCTTGTTCTCGATGAATGACAAGGGTCTCCATGATTCACAACCGATTTTGTTTCATGGACATTTTGGTAGTCACTCACAAAACATCAACAACAATTTTATCACTCTAGTAGCAATTCGTAATCCATATACACAATTACTTAGTAATTTTTTGAAAAAACATGCAACCATTCTATAAACAAAATATAATTTAAGGTGAGAAAACCCCCCTTGTTGTCACAAGTGCATTGTTAGCCATGACCAACTTTTGGGGTTACACTAAGTCTTTAAAATTGATCAACATGCATGTTATCCTAGGTTTCCTTAGGATTTTTATTTATTTATTTAACATTGAGCCTCCTTGAATAGTTTCAACGAAACCAACTTTATCTATTAGCTTGTTCCAACACACTTAAGTGTTATATTTCCTTCTTGTTGTAAAACCTTTTGGCATGTTAAATATCTAGGCTATGTCACATAAAAAATCTCATTTAAGTTGTTCTTATTTAACTCAAGGAGTTAAGAAGACACCCTTTGATTTTATACATGGGCTTTCCATATCTATTAGATGGTATTTTTCATACCCCTACTAAATGTTGCTTTCTTATTGCATCCCTTGCTTCCCTTGGATTTGGTGTTCTTATAACTAAGAGGGTCAATGATTATTTCTTGTAAATACAATTTATATATGATAAATACAATGAAGTTCTATGTTTCCATTATTTTTCTAACTATACCAACACCCTTGGTCCTTTGCTTGGCAAAGCTTGGCCTCTAATTCAAATCCTCAAATCCTATGAGAAAACTCAAGAAAACAATAGGTGGCTTTGCCCAACTCCAATTGGTTCTATAAAAAATGTAGATTACAAATATCTCAACTAGATATATGTTAGACATAGTAACTCAAGGATACATGAATAACACTTCCTTCAATCTACACTTAATCTTGGGTGTTTCATTCCCTTCTTCCACCACCCAGCTTGAGTCTTGGATTGGTGTGTTTCTAAGTTTATTCTCCTCTCAATATTATGAACCAAGCAAAATCATTAATGCCTTCTCTTGTTTATGTTAAGGGAGGAATCATAGTCTAATTTGCAGAAAGAGCTCTTCATAGAGTAATTTATTTGTGGCACAGATGCTTAAGTACATCTCCTCTTTCTTCAGAATCCAACTAGCAAGTGATCTCTTGCTATGGACTTTGACTAGAAAATAACTCCTCTATTTCTAATATGGAATATTGGCTCTAGTAATGTATCTTGAATCTAGGAAAATGTTTTCCTCTGTGAAATATATATATATCTCCCTCTCTACTGAAGGACATATCCTTCTTCTCGATCTTCCAAGAATGTTGATTCTCTTCTTCTTCCTAATATGACATGGTGTAATTGAATGAACTGAAGAAATCAAAATTCCCATTCAATGAATCAATAGAACACCAAAAAGAACAAAGAAGAATCAAACCCCTCTTCCATATTCTACAGACCTCTTATCTCCTCCCTTATTGAAGGTGAAAATATCGAGAAATAGTTATTGGAGTCCAATTGTCCACCCAAGGATCTCATGCCTATATTCACATTTCAAATGGTCAAACAACCCCAAAATATACTATCATAGTCGCTCATTAATGTTTGGCTCTAACTCTCAAAGGAATATACTTTTTGTCCTTTTTCTTTTTCTTACTATGTGGAAAGTGGCCATTAGTTTGGAGCTAGCCTCCCATGATCCCTTTTTATTTTGTGTATAGGGAAATGAAACTCTCCCTCTCAAGAGTCTTGGAACATATTCCTAGCATCCCACATCCTTCTTAATACTTTTATGCGAGCATGGCCCACCTTAATACTTTCTAATATGATAGAGGATGGAGGGTGGAGGGTGGAGGTAACTCCCCCTTTTAAATTCTTGGAGCCTAAGCTTTGCATTCCTGAATTGGTTTAGGTCGTACTTAATTGTAATGAAAAGTCTTGTAATGTAGACGGTAAGGGATGGGATCTCCATGCCTCAAAGTATTTCCTACATCCTACATCGAGGCTTGACCCAATTTTCAAGTCTTAAGAATTTTTATTTAAGTGGAGGTTGCAAAATGGAGAGGGTAGGGAAGACTTTCATTGTAAAATTGGAAATGGATTTGGCCATTATTTCTGAGGTGTTTTCTTAAAATATGGCACACATTCTAATGTTCCCTTCATTTACCCTCAAATATCTTAGTATTAGACCTAGGTATAATTTATGAATCTTTCTCTTAGAGGAAACAAGTAATATGATAAGCTCCTTATCTCATCACTCTTCCCTCAAGAGAATAATTCGACTCTATTAATAGAAATTCTCAAATTTATGGCAATTCATACAATTGGACATTTAGCCAACATTCCCACAATTTCCTATATTCTTACTCAATTCCATAGAGTCTTGAAGATTATTTTCCCATGATGAAACTACAAATTTATACACTATAGAATTTGAACATTGTCCCTCTCTAGATAAATATAGGCATAAAATACTACTACCCTATTTATGAATTTTTGAACAATGCACTACCATCCATAAGTTGGAGGACAATTTTTTCCATAATATTGGAAACTTGGACCTCTTAGTTGTTATAGGTTTCCCCCTTTCCTAGAATTTGAAGATTGAACCCCATAGATTCACACCAGATCTACTTCATAAATAAGACAAGGGTCTTAATGTTGATCAAGATTGCGAATTTGCATCATTATCTCATCACCGTGAGCTAATACGATGCCATAATAAGCCCATTCTCACTTGGGCATTATGTGAACGATTGACATATAATTGTGAATTATTGCATACAACTCAAAATATTTTTCCATAATATCCTAGTGCTACAAGATGAGCTCTAATACCATTTTGTAATGTATTTGGACCTACCTCCCTTGGTCATTGGGGAACCTTATTAAATATCCCTTCTTGATTCAACTCAATTTTTCTAGTTGCTTGTCCAACAAGACTTCCTACATCTACATAAAAAAATTAACATCCATGCATGATTGCATACTTAACATTACATACAACATGCAATGGAATTCAATCTTCATATACAATAATCTTAGAAATGTCTCAACATGGATTCATCTACATGCATGATTATTACCATAATCTCATCCATTAACCATTCCAATACACAATTCATTCATTGTCCATTAAATTCAAGGAATTACAAAACGATATATAATTAAAAGCATTCCACATAGAGATAGTTTTGAACACCTATAAGATTTCAATGTTGTCCATTGAAATGATTGCTAAGGAGTGATTCACCACCCAGTTATGGGAATTAGCTGAAGATTCCATCCCCAGGCCAAGCCACGACACCATAAGGGTGAAGGAATCTCATACAATAATATAATATCACTGAAACCAACCCATAGTAACCAAAAATTTATACCAAGTAGACACTTGCCATCAATCTCATCAAAGAAACTCTTCCATGCATCAATTGCATCCCTTAACTAGTATGGTCCTTCTTTGCTTCATCTAAAACCAACACAAGGGTATGTATTTCCTTTCTCTTCTTAAGCCCCTCAAGAATATATCTTTCCTTTCTCTTCTTAATAATGCCTCAGGAATCTGTATTTCCCTTATTGTCTCACATTGCTTCATGAATATCCTTCCCTTCTAGTTATTCAGTACAAGCAGGAAGAATATCGTCCATTGAATGTTTACTAGGGAATATGGAGTGGAAAAAAATTATCTCTACTATGGAAAATTCTTAGCTCAAGTGCAAGGTTGTAGATTTACAATTTTATTATGATTCTCCCTTAAAAAGAAACCCATTTTCCTCTCTAAACAATGTCAATTATCCTAGCTTATCATAGGCTCTCACTAGCCACAAGCTCATGGAACTTTCTAGTAGTTTACATTCATAACGTCCATAATTTCACACAGGTCATTCATAATTAAGGAGAGAAAATCCTCATGGAGTTGGTAGATGAATAATGGTAGAATGATGTGAAAGTGTAGCATGGATAGTATGATGATACTGTCCTCAAATCAACAAATTTCCATGACATAGGAGAGTGAATGAAGGACTATCACACTTTCCTAACCTAATTGTACTCTACCCATGATTGCATAATTATGTAACATAGACATTTCCTCACCCACCTCTTTATGAATTTATAATTGGATTTCTAATTCAAAGGCGAGGGGCAGGCTACATTTAAGGCACATGATGGGAAATCTAAGTTCTTCAACTAAACCTTGGCAATAGAGGATTTATTTCACATGGGACATCTTTCATCTTCCCCTCTTGTGGTATCATGTCCCCCTTGTTTCTATTCAAACAACCTTTTGGTTGGTATTATATTTATTACATTTCCCTTTTACACATGCTTTTATTATATGAATCAGACCATGGTAATATCCACATGGTGGTTCCTAGAAACATAAGAAACAAACCATAATCTTAGCACACTACTTGTACTCATAAGTATTCAGTAGTTAGGTGTTCGCCTCGAGCTCCACATTAGGAATCCACATGAAACACATTTACAATATTTAAATTATGAAATCATTTATAACACATCCCACTTAGCTTAACACATATCTCATGAACTATCTCATTAACAATAATACATGTTTTACTATAATATGGGGTTAATAATAGGGTATTGCAATCAACATTTGTTGGTTCCAATTCTACAACATCCTCTTCCTCAATTATTTTCAAGTCGTTATTACAGATCACATTATTGGATCCTCCTCAAACTACCAGATAGATGGGAGTGGTTATGCCCTCTATTATATTTGTCTCCTCATCTTCCCAATGAATCTTTGAGAACATTTGTGCTAGAGATTGTAGAGCACCATAGGCGGTCATCAATTTGATATCCTCTTCTTGCTTTCACATTGGAGCTCTTATAGAGGAAAGAAGGGTTCTTTCTCATTAGTAGGTCATTATATTGAACTTACTAGAAGGGTGAATACTTCAAGAGACTCTTTGATGTGGAGAAGGGTGTCTTGGAAAGAGAGGTGGTCTTAGTTAACCAATAAATACAATGTTGGCAATAGTTATTTAGTATAATATACTAATGATATTAAAATGGAGATCTAATTACATGTTGAGATGGTCAAAGATGGTGATACTCTTGATCTATTGGCATGGTTAGCCTAGATTATTTTGTTATCTCTAGTTGCACTTAAAACAAAAAAATAAAATAAGATATATTCTTATGTAACTCCCTTTCTCTTTGTTCCTTTGCATCCATTATCAATTTCTCTTTATTTTTACTTTATTTATGTAAATCATTTCTATTGTTTACATCTAATTGCATGGATTGTTGAACATGGTCATATAAAATGGTATTAAATACATGGATCATAAATTGTCAAATGAATGATCCAACACTCTAGATATCTATTACAAAATTAAACTGATGTGCTAGACCTTTGTTGTCCCCAGTAGATATTAGAAATTTTATCATTGAGTATCTTGAACCCTTGTTGTCCCCCTTAGCTTGGTGCTCTAGGATATCAAGACCTCCACCATCTATGTGATCCAAATTGATACTGTATGCCAAAGCTACACCCCTGAGAAGTTGACACATCAACTAACCATTGCAAGGCTTTTGGTGCTTCACCTCCAAGGGTTAGGGTTCTTTATTTATGTTAAACGACCATTCTTTTGGCCTCTTGTAATAGTTTTTTGCAAATGAGCGTAGCCGACATCTCTCTCTCTCTTCATAGATAATCTACCACCATTATAACCATTTTGTGTTCTACAATATTATACTATTTTATTCATTAATAGAAGTTGGGTTTTCACTATATTATTGTGCTATCTACTGTATTTGTGTGTGTGTGTGCCCCATTATTTCCCACCCTTCATTTAGTTCCCTATACAACCCAAAACAATGGAATAAAAGCAATATAGTCCTTGTTGTTTCTCGATGCATGTACCTAATGAGGTCAGGGTATAAAGAGTTGGGTCTTAATCTAGTTTCACTCGGGGATGACCACTCTTGTTGGACCAAGTAGCCTCCCATGGCGGAATAAAATATATATGAAAGAACATGATATCCTTTCAATATGTTTTTTGAGGAATCCATCGTGCGATAGAGGAACAAGATGATGGACAAATTTTCCAAGATACTTCGATGACTACCGACGATGACAAAGGCACCTTCACCAAGCAACCATTTTAGAGGTGTGACACCCTTCAAGGTACAAGATAAATTTGATATCCCTTTATTTGAAGGCTAGATAGATGTATATGCTTTGCAGAAATGGTTAAATATGTTAGAGGGTTACTACCTTGTCCAAAACAAATTTGACATCGAAAAAATCATGATCATGCTCCTCAAAGCCCTTCCCCATGTCAGATATTGGTTTGTAGGTTATTGGGAGAGACAGAGCATAGATCCATCTAAAAAATTTGAGACAAAACCCACTTGGGTAGCCTTTAATGACACCCTCAAGGAGGAATTCTACAATGTTGGAAAATATGATGACCAATACACGAGATGGAAAAGTCTGCGATGGGAGAGAGACTAGATGGTGCCGAAGTACACCATTCTATTCCATACTTTATACTCAAATTATGGTATCAGAGACTCTTAGAAACATCCAAATCTAAAGTATCGTAGTGGCCTACACATGTACATCCAAATGAATATGGATT
This sequence comes from Picea engelmannii, assembly GCA_009831015.1. Classification (NCBI taxonomy): domain Eukaryota; kingdom Viridiplantae; phylum Streptophyta; class Pinopsida; order Pinales; family Pinaceae; genus Picea; species Picea engelmannii. Next base: position 79,054 of record ML818505.1, on the reverse strand, counting down.
TATTGGACTTCTCCTCACTGGGAGATGATTATCGATATGTTGTCAAAATCAAACATAAATTCAAGTAGAAGAATAAGTGAGAATTCAATTCTACAAATCCACCACAATAGAAGCATGGAAAAGGACATGTGGCCCTATCTCACAAAACAAAGGAAAAAGCAACGAAAACCAACCTCAACACAACTATTCCAAGCCACGAGTAAAGAAGGGTAATGACAAGTCAAAGAAAGACATTGGAAAATGGTGTGATTTCCACAAAATCCCATGGCACGACAATGATGAATGCTGCTCGAAGCAGTCATTGTTGGCCAAGATTAAAGACAACAAGTTAGACCCTAGATTGGACACTAATTTGGAGATGGTTAAGTGTTACACATCAAAATGTCAAACTTGAGTGTCGCACCCTAAGTGTCACAAGTGTTACAAAGTGACATGTGCACCTTGTTAAGTGTCACATTCACTTTTCTAAGTGTCAAAACCTTTTGAAACCATGAAATACATTTTTCACAATCCATAAATTAGTTTGGACGAGAAAACCAACCATTTGGGGTCCATAACCACACCTTTTTCTTGGAAATTTTGACCATTTTGGGCATTTTAGAAGGGTGGCGCTCCCCTACTCATGTTAAGGGGGCGCCAATGCTCCTGCTGACTTGTTTATGGGGTGCCAATGGTGCTTTGTCTCTCACTCTAAGGGGGTTCCACTTTGGTTAGAGAAAAATACAGAATCTTCCACCTTTTCCTAAGGGCCAACTCTCTATGGATGAGGTTGTTTTGGTTGACTCCTATACTATGGCTCTATATTAGGATCAAATCCCAACTTAAGGAGAAATATCCTCAACCATTTCCCTCATTATATCATGGTGGTTAAGCCTCTCAAGCCTATATATTGAAGGTATTTCCATGGTGAAGGGGGAGGGAAATTGCTGAAGTATCATCATTTTGATCATAAGAGATTCATGAACGGGGATGGACGAGGAGAGCTTGGAGAAGTTGATGAATTGTCAAGCATGATTTGTAATTACTTTCCATTGGCTTTCCAATCAATATAAACTTGGCCTATTCCCTTCAATTTAACGTGTTCTACATTTTCTTGTCTATTATTATTTCAATATTCGTAGATAGATCTTCTTTATCTAATCATATAGAGTAGGAGGAAGAGTTCCTTTGCTAGTCTTTATAGGACTTTGTTGAGGGGTCATAATTCCATTTGACTCAATATTAGGAATTTTACCTACCAATGAGGCCCAATTAGACTCTTCAGCGTTTAATGGTGGTACAATTCTCCAGATCAATGATATAACAAGTTTCGATGGGATTTAACATTGATATATCTATGTACCTTTCAAATATTTTCTCCTAATGAATCAATTCTCTTTCTGGGTTTACCATGTTTTATAATGTATTGAAAGACAAAAAATGATCTATCTGGGAGAAGACTGGGCCTTGGGATAACCTTTGTTTCTCGATATGAAAATAACAACTATGTCAAGTTCAGATTAGCAATAATACTATCACTTTTCCAGACCATTAGATATTATTTGAGAGAAAGTTTGAAGAGAGTACGCATGCAATATAATAGAGGCTAGAAAAAAATTTCATCACACCCTACCACACATCACATGTTAAACATTATCGATTTATTTTCATTAGTCTGAAATAAAGAACTATAAATAATTCTAAGATAACTTAATAAATAATCATAACAGATCTTACTCGAGACAACAACAAATATAGAGTTGAACATGGAAACAATCCACAAGTTCAATCACATTCACGCTTTTAGATGAAAATGTTGTTGGTTCTACGTAGAACTTTTGAATTCAAAAAATCTTTGTCCGAGAAATAGTTCTCTTACAAAATAAAATCCTCTATCCTATGCAAAAAACGATTTCCCCTAATACACGGTCGATGTCTTTATTTATAAAAGTAAATTATCTAAAAATTTCTACTATCTTGAGTCTTATCAAGCAAACAAAATCAAAGTGGACATAATCCACGTGTCCTTCTCCTATATCTCTGGTTATCTTGATGTTCTACTACAACAGATTATTGCTCTCATATTCTAACCACTGGAAAAAAATTCTTTACATGTGTTGGCATAAGGAACCTGTGCTAGTCCATTGGCACACTAATGATCTCTTTCATCTCCACCACATGTTTTTTGTATTTATCCAGCTTGGCACTCAACCATTGCAAAAATGTCGATGCTTTGATCAGGGGATTCATGAAATTCTTCATCTGTCCTGGGACAAGGGTTGAAATATATGAAATTTTTACTTTAGATGCCTGGTCCAGTTCAATGTGTTTCTTGACTATGTTCTGCAAGTCTGTGAAGTCCTCAGGTTGGCCGAACTCTGGTAGATGGATAGATCTCATTTGCTTATTTATTTTCTCCCACCTCCTCACACATTCTTCCCACCTTTCTTGCATTTTCTGATGAGGTTCTTGTACCATTTGCATCCAATGTTCTATTGCCATGTGTATTCTGGTGATAATGTAATCTGTGAGTACCTGAATACCATGTTATTTCGTGTCTAGACCCATCTGCACTTCTCTAATGTACTCAATCTGCTCCAAATCTTGATATGCCTTTTCATACCATCATCACATGTATTTGTAGGTCGCTAGTCCCATAAGAGTGTCTTCCTGGAAATCTGTTATTCAGGTCGTGAAAATATTTCTTTTTGATTTGAATTGATTGTACACCTTTGTGAAATCACCTTTAAGAAGTATTATTACTTGAGTGGTGTCCTGATAATTCTCTTCTTGATGCCAAAGATGCTCTAACTCCTTTCTCATGGAAGTAGCTTGTAATTCATACCTTTTTGCTCTATCTAGGGTGGCATTAGTTATATCCATCCCAGCTCCAAGAAACTCATTCACCTCGGTATTTTCTGTATCAAATAAATTTTCTTCTGTGGTTACGAACATAGTACTGTCTAAAGTGAACCTCTTTCTTTTGACAATTCTTTTCATTATCGCCTTTCTTTTCTTGTCGTAAGAGATATATTGCAAATCAACAACCTCGTCAACAGGTTTAGAAATTTGTTGATCTCCCCAAGATAGGGTATTTCCCAAGCGCCTTCATGTATAGAAATGTTCTGTAACAGGTTCCTTCCCTTTTTCCATGGCAGGTACTTGACTGCTACCTTCTTTTGTTAATGTTTTCTCTTGTGTAGAAGTTATAGGTGAATTTTCTATATTGTTGATTGTCTCTCTTAGTTCATCAGAGGGAATGTCCCCTGTGATTTTTGGTGATGAGGCTCTCTGTTGGTCAATTCTAGGTGGTGGTGTTACTGTCTGAAGAGAGGAATTGGATGGCAAGCCTGCAATCACTATATTTTCTATTGATGGGACCTTTCTTTCTTGTTGTTCATACCCCCCTTCTTGTTCTTCTTCATAGTCACCCTTTTCTCCTCCGAATGTATTTTCTACATTAGGTTGTTCATAACCAACATCCCCATCATTACGAGGTGACCTTGCGTCATCTAAAGGATGAGTTTCTAGTTGTGGGAAAGTCACACTATCATGGGTGTTCTCAATTGCTATGTCCCTTATTTCTAAATTCTATAATGGTCCTTCTAAGGTCAGGGTAGACATTTCTCCCAGTGCTTCCTCATAAGTGATAAGTACTGGGGATATGTAAGATGTTTTTGAACCTTTGTCATCATCATATATGGTTATTAAATTGATAAGGATTGGGGGTATACCTATTCTAGCTGGTGTCCTTGATAATCTTTATGACATTCTAGCTATTGTAGGTTTCTCCACTTGGGTTTGTAGCAAACTTGGGTTGACCTGAGTGATGATCCCCTCTGGTGGAGCTGCTTCAGTAGTATTTGGCTTGGTTGCATGAGTGTTTGTATTAACCGGGACAATCCTTGGAGGTTCTAAATATTGAGGAAGAGGGGTCTGACTGATCGTTTTCATAACCCTTTATGCCTCGGCTAGGAGTGTTGTTCCTCTTATGGCTCACTGTGCTTCTTCTGCTGCTGTAACTTCATCTCGTGCTTTCATAACTACCTCTGTTGTATGCTCTACAGTTGCAAATTGTTCTTGCACCGAAATAACATTAAAATTGGTAATTTATGAGTTTTCTTTTCATTGAAGAACCTCTTCCCAGTCTTGAGCATTTTCAGTGAGGAGCTTGTCTCCATAACTGTCATGGGTGTAAGGCCAATGTGACACCACTTTCCTTGCGTGCTGGGGTACTATCCCTTTGGGATCATGTTTACAAAACCATCCTGTAGGGAACGTGTATTCCAAATGACTCAATCCTTCTTGCTTGGTGTGCGTGGTGTCTTTCACTGTATAATATCCAACATGGAAACCGTAGGGTATAAAATCCATCTTCTTGTCCTTCACCAGAGAGGCATCAAAACCTTGTAAAATGATCTGGTAGCATATTTCCCCCAACACAAAATGGTTTGGGACAAAAGAGGGGAGTATATGTGGAGAAATACTAGCTCCAAAAACCATGATATAAGTTCTCTTCTCTTCCATATACTAATGACCTAATTTGGATGTCATTTTCTTTGCTACTACTGAAAGTCTTGGACAATTCTATCTAAAAATAATGAAATGTGTCCTAGCTATGAACTCATCACATATCATAGCATAAAATTTATTATACTTGTTTTCCCATAGGATACTAAAATACACATGTACAGGTAACTCATCGATATTCCGACTTTGATCCATACCTGGGAAAACATTTCTCGCACAGATTACGTCTAGCAAGAAAGATGAAATAAAAAAGGATGGTGTCTCACCTTGTTTTTTTTTCTAAACCCGTGGAATAATGATGCTCATTTTCTTTGAAATAATGGCCCCCAATTGAAACTACTTCCAGAAATCGTGACCGTATATGCCAGGAGCATCCAAGCTTCTAATAATTTTGAACAATCCTTTTCTCCATACAATCAGCATATCAACACCATTAAGTACATGTATGGTTCCCTAAAATTTTTTGTGTTGTACCAACCAGTGGTATTGTTTAAGAATTTCTTGTCCTCCCTCCACTAGGAGTCTAATAATTGGATGGTGTTATGTTTATCATAGAGCTTAACCACAAAATAAATATTTAGTATTTCTACCGGGTCTCTAAGCTTGTAATACTTTTTCACCTCTACCGGAAGGAATACGCCAACACATTCCCCTTCCACATTATTGATTACACATTTATCGATGTATGTATGGTCAATTATCCAACCTAGGGTCTCTATGCAAGGCAAAACGAGATTTCAACATGCTACCCTGTGTGAGGACGATTGTCCAATATTTGAAAAAACTTTGTCATCTAGTTCCCTGACCCCTGGGACACTATGAAGCATAAAGTTTGGAAAATATTCCCAATGAATTATGTTATAGAAATCACCCCAAGGTGGAAGGATTACCTTATATGTGGTTCTTTACTTTGTATCTTCGAACCTTGGTGGTTGAACGAACTGCTTCTTGGTCGATATTCGAATCACGGGTTCTACTTTCGGTGCAAACTCCAATCCTCTTGCTACTGATGGAATTGATACTTCACCAACTTATGACTCTTTACCTTTGGGTGTCCTTGGTGAGTGCTTGGTTACTGAA